>WMED01006759.1:258-18176 GCA_019650415.1 Pipa parva
ATATAATGGTCTACAAAAAGAAACCCTATTAAACTTACCAATTATTGCAGTTGGCTTCAAAATCTGGACAGCCTCTAAAAAGCTACTGATGCCTTGCTGTGGGGCAGGGTGTGCGAAAGACTCCTGGTTGCTGTCAATACCTTCTGTGCGCCCCTAAAAACAAAAACTATTTACACGGCATGTTCTTAAATTAGCACCATTATAAGGCTGATACAGTCTGCATAGACTAGAGAAATGTTAAATGAGTAGCAAAGATAGAAAAAAAAGATAATATGTAGTTTAAATATGGTTGTTGGTGCTACATAGTAAGTGTAAAAAAAAGAATCCACATTTCTTGTATTATATTGTGTTTCTTTAGCTCTTTGCCAATTGCAGACATCTTTGGTTACCGCTGTTTCCTCCTGGAGATTAATAGCTTCCAAATTCAACTACAAAATAATTTACTCTAAATATTTCTTCACAATTACAGCTTTAAATCAAACATTACTAATTCACCAGCGTTCCTGAAATTTTGTCATACAGTACATCTGTGATGAATCACAGCAGCTACCTCATATATATTTATCCCAGGAGAACAGGTGAGCATATCTTGACTCTTTACCTATGCTATTAAATTTCTGTTCTGACACTACCATGGCAATGGTTATGAGCTGTGTGAAATAATGTGCCTGGCTTGGGTATAATATAACCAGACAATGAATAAGCTCGCTTAAAGGGTGTGTAAACCCAGTCTATAAAGAAAGCCCCATTTACCTATTGTCAAGCAATATAGCACCTCTTAATTCAGCAGGGCTCAATATCCCCCCTGTATCTGCTCTCTCCCTTTCAACCAGTTCCCTGCTGCGTGTAGCCACGCTCCCTCCTTTTGCCCGACTTCCTCTCTCCACAGCTGACCACACAGGTGGTCGACAAGGTCTTGGCTTTCTATATGTATACATGTCAGATATAAATAATGTTATATTCAATCTTTTCATACCCTTTAAGAAAAAAGTCATAGAGTTTAAAGGCTGATGCTCGAAACTAGGATAGTAAAGACCAGAACAAACTAGCTTGACTCTGTGCCCTCTATAAAACTCAGGTCTCCTCCTTCTGAAGATGAGAACCCTGGATAATCCTATTTACAGGTCCTCCTGAGGAGGAGGACAGATGATGGACCGGCTAAAGAATACATGCTTTTACACTTTGTAAAGATCTTTGTCTCCATATTTTACCTGGAAAAGCAAGCCAAATTTGTCAAACATCCATATCTTTTTCCGAGCTTCCTCGACAGAAACGCCATTCTCCATCATAGCCATGACAATAAGATTGGCGATACCAAGAGCAGCCTTATAAAAGTAAGGAGGAAAAACATCATTTGAAGAGTAAAGAAAGAGAGAGATTAGTTAGCATGAGCTTATCTAGTTTTATTACCCACCTCTCCAGCTCCCAAGAAAAGAACTTTGTGCTCAGTAATGGGTTTCCCAATTGCCTTTTGAGCGGCCAGCATTCCCGCCAGGGCTACTGAGGCTGTGCCTATAGGAAAGAGAATGTGGTGATCCAGCCGATATGGTAAATTTTAGGAGCAGAAATTATTGTTCGGTATCAAGGCCCTGGTCTGATTTTAGATGTAGAGTCAATGCTATTTACAGGACATTCTGTGACCCCCATTAATTGTACAGTGACCATGGCACAATAAATTACTTTATAAACAAGCACTAGGCATTATTATTTGTAAAATGTATAAATGGTGGGTGGCATAAGAATACTTCAATCACAGCAGTACGTTACACAGGCTGTTCCTAATAATACATGTAATAGTTAAAGAACTACTAAAGCTACCTCCACACAACTACATAATAAAGTAGCCCACTCACCTGCCTCCTAAATAATTGTATTAAATAATCCAGATTACCTCTATATGCTCTGTACTGTCCCACTGAAATTGACACAGCTCTGCACACTCACAGCAGCCATTTTGAATACATTATGAATGCAAATCTGGACCTGTGATGTCAATGATGAAATTTTGGCAGAGTTCAATCCTAACCAGATTTAATCTTTAACACTGTTGTCCCTGACGATATAGAACTACCAATAAAATTCAAGTGTTTTACATTGTCAAAGATCCCAAGTTCACCATGTGGGGATTGACTTCCTTGCAGCTATTACATCAGGTGGAAAAGGACTTCACTAAGTAAACTTAATGAATTAATGTTTGCTCATTTATAAATAGCACTTTTGTATAACGCTACTTGTAATATATAAAAAGCTTACGAAACATCTTTATATATTTCATTCCAATTTATCAGTTTAGTTCTCCTGTGGGAAGCTCTGTGTTCTTCACTTCCTGCTTCCTGTTCAAACGCACTGAGGTGAGTTTTCCATCAAAATTCTGCTTTTGAGCATGCTCACCTCAGTGAGTTTGAACAGGAAGTAAAGAGGATCGAAGACTTTCACACCATAGAAGGGATGGCCTTGATAGTGACAGCAGGAGGCAGCACTGGAGAATAAAACCATGACCACCCAAACATCTCCCCCTCCCTCTTGCAAATCACCCCTTGACCAAATGAGTCTCTACTTCTCCTTTAAGGTTTGGCCAAGAATACACACGCATGACTCACACCTGAAATTAAATGGGTTTTTATGTTGGAGGTATTCTCAAACTCTTGTGGTAATCTCAATTGGTTTTCTTCCTTGGGCACCACGTTATCCAGTGCCAGGTGGTGGGAATCCAGCCTACTCCATCAACCTAACCTCAGCCAGACAGTCTGCAACCAACCAGGCCATAAACAGGTCTAATGTTATGCCTCGTCTCCTGACCCATTTACAGGTAGGTGGTCTGCATCCAACTTAAGTCATCAGCCTATCCACTTAAATACAGGCAACCAACATGGCACATCAAAGAATTCACTATTAGTCATACATGAGGGTAATATGGGCATAAACCTATTGAAGGCAATCTGGAAGCAGTTAACATGAGTTATAAGCTGACTTTCAGGTGGGCCATTCTTTTTTCTATGGAATAGTAACAGACAGGTGTAATACACATACCTTGTATGTCATCATTGAAAGTGCAATATTTTTCTATGGAATAGTAACAGACAGGCGTAATACACATACCTTGTATGTCATCATTGAAAGTGCAATATTTTTCTCTGTATTTTCTCAGGAATCGGAAAGCATTGTGGTTTCCAAAGTCTTCAAACTGGATTAGTGTATTTTGACCGTACCTATAACATAGAGCAGGTAGATATCCAATAATGCAATTAGGCGTATAGCCAAGGTGCCTTTCATAGGTCAAATCACACAATTGTATATTACATTGGTGGCAAAGGATATTGCAGTGTTATCCTTGCTGCTTATCAATATTTTGACACAAATCTAGTCTATTACATGAACCGAAAAATATGCTCATTAAAATAAGTGGTGCTGATAAAATTAGGTATATTCAAAACAAATAAATAAATAAATAAATGAACCTCATAATAACAGCTGTTAGGAAGGGGTACAGGTATATGATGTGGAATTGTAGATGGGGTAAATAAGTCACACTCTATTTATTCCAAATAACAGGGCTGCATAAATGCCTGGCCACAGTTAGATCTTAATAAGCGCTTTAACAGCGATTTCACATTTTTTAAGGGTTTCATTTGACTCCCTACTCCTTCTCAGGTATGTTCTTATTCTCTCCTATCTGGAATACAACTTCCTGCTAAATGGCTTATCTGCCTTACCAACTTTGCCTTCAGTCCAACCCAAAAGTTGTTGGCCTCCCTTTTTCCCCTAGGTCCGCTATGATCCAATGCCCACCTCCTCACAAACCAATGACTTCTTATGATTAACACAACCATTTCCATGCCAGTGATCTATAACAAAGATGCCAGTTAATG
Organism: Pipa parva; assembly: GCA_019650415.1. NCBI lineage: Eukaryota > Metazoa > Chordata > Amphibia > Anura > Pipidae > Pipa > Pipa parva. The sequence continues at coordinate 4,128 of WMED01006759.1, forward strand.
GTATGTGGCATTTGTAGAGGGAATGTAACTCAGCCCACACTGCAATCTCTGTAAAACTATGCAAAGTACTACTACAGCAAGATGTTGTGTAGACTTTTAGGTCCAATGCAAGTCAGTTGGCTTGGGAGGGAAATAATTGTACCACCTAATCTTATGATTTTATATATATTACATACCGGTCAGTTACAGCATCCATAAACTCATCAATAAGATCATCGTAGAGTTGGGTACGATCTCTCCTCTGGTACAGTCCCATATAAAATGGATCCTTCAGTAATGCCTACAGGTAAGGAAGGCAACATTCAGTAACAACAATAAGTTCTCTACTGTTATGGTCATCTTTACTACATCACAATAGCAAGGCTGACTATGGGCAGGAGGCCAGCCTCCTTTACACAAATAGTCCCCCATCCCCCAACATGTAGGAGGAGTACTGAGAGTAAAACACTAAAGTTTATGCACAGATAACAAGTGTGGGTACCAGGAATTCTTTTTAAATTAAATTACAAAGTACAACAAGAAACATTTGACATTTCTATTGACTTCCTTCCATCAACACTTTAGCATGTTCCCAAAAGCAGCAGTCACAAAATTCTTCTGTTTATTATTTAACAGTTTCACAACAAACTTTTTCTGTAAAAGGAATTAAATATGCAGATGACAGCATTTTATACAATATAAACATTAATGACACAAAGGTCAATATATAAAGGAGAGAAACAATGTCAAATGATCCAGCATCTCCCCTTGGCCTCACCCCCACTTCCCCACCCTTAAACCTTGAAGTTCAGCTTTATAAAAAAAAAATAAAAATAAAAGGAATCTGGTCCATTTCCTGTTATGGGCAGTAATTTGTTGCCCTGGGGATATTGTCAGCGAAATCCACAACGCAGTTGGACCCACGGGAAAAATAATAACACCTTAGAATCAGATCTACCCCAGAGAGCAGGTAGAACAGACAACACATTTCTAATAACTTACTGGATTATCGGTGCCAACATCAATGACCACTGGAAGGCATTTCTGGGGCCGGATTCCAGCGCAGGCAGTGTACAGACAAAGCTTCCCAACTGGGATTCCCATTCCATAAACGCCCAGGTCTCCAAGACCCAGGATCCTTTCACCATCTGTAACTACAACTGCCTGAAAGAGAAAAGGTCAAATCAGGCAATACATTTCCTATATCCCCACCTCTAGTCCACTACCCCTCAACACTCACTCCTAAGTCTCAGTCCAACAGGCAAAGCATAAATGCACTTAACTGCCCCACAATGCCACCAGTTCAATAGATTTACTGTGTTTCCTGCTGCTCTCAGCACATTTTGCCAGGGAATATTCACAGAGATCTTTCCCACAAGACGGAATAAAACTGTACTAGAGGGACAGTTCACACAATCACTTACCTTTACATCAGTTTCTGGCCAGTTATCCAAAATCGATCTAATATGTCCTCTGTCTAAAATGGAGATGTAGAGTCCTCTGAATGAAAAAAAATAAAAAAGTATATTTTATCAAAAAAGCAAAAAAACAATGATACATTTATCAGTATGTATCGGTACGACTGCCACAATCTCCTGCATTGTTTATTCAGACCAACTAAGTTAAAGAAAACAGATTTAGGCTAGAAATCAACATCAGTTTGACTTCGCCATTTCAGACTAGCGAATTGAGGGGTTGATGACAGGGCTCTAGTGTTGTGTAAGGTGTCTATTCATTCAAAAATGACAATGGCGACTGTGACTAAGTGACAACATGACCTAGGGACAAGGTGACATAGAAATAAATAGAATATTCACAGAATACAGTTAGTGGGGTATGGTGAGACTGACGTCACTGCCCTTCACTTGTTGAATTCACCTCACTCCGTATAACTTCTCATCCTACTTCTATCTGACTGACTACACCAGACAATGCATCCAACAGTGATTGTTGCAGTTTGCCTGTTCATCAAGTCTATTCTCCACATAGTCAATCCTGAAAAGTGAATCTGTGTCTATTTTGGCGATGAGACTCGAATTGTATAGAAGTGAATTTGACTGGCGAATTCACCCTTTAGTCAATGAGTCTCGTAAACCTCTGCTCCAGGCAATACACCAATGTTTAAAATAACATAAGGGTTGAATTAAACTTCCCCTAGAGTTGTTGTAATAAGTAGGAGTAGCCCAACAACAATGAAAGGAGATGCAACCCCTTCAACAGCCTACGGGCAACCTTGAAAATATATTTTCACTTTACATTTCTATGAAACGTTACATGAGAATTTGTTCAGCCTCTCGTATTACTTTACCAATTATCGTATTTGTAATTTGAACCTGAGGTCAAACACTGCTTCCACTACTAATATATTATGTGGCGGAAACATCGTCACAACACATGGCAGAGTTTCTGCACAAACAGGTTTCTTTTTAAATAAAGCAACACTTTTGACAATTACCACTGCTTTTCTCAGCATAAAATACAGTACATCTACTTTCTAACTGCAGAGTCAGTATAAGGTCCCTGTAACAGTTACTCACTTTGGCCTTCTAAATATATGTCCGTACTGTGAGCAGGCCAAGCCCACTGTTGGAGTGTAGACAATAGGCATGAGTCGCTCTATATCATCAAGAAGTATTCTGTAAAACAGCTTTTCATTCCTTTCCTGAATGCCCATTATATAGATGTACCTAGAACAAAGAAAAAATGCACAAATACAACTGAGATGTTTAGTTTAAGTTTAAGAACAAAATGTAGTGTCAAGATATACCATATATAATGACGAAACTCTGCGCTGCGTATAGTAGCACTATATGAAAATGAACAAAATACAATACAAAAAATGTTAAATTAGGCAAGACCCAAAAGGGAACCTTTTCCAGCTGTAAAGATTTGGTTCTGAATATTAACCCTGCCAAACAGCATTTAATTCTTTGGCGTAAGGCTCCTAAAATAATGGATGCGATAAGAAGCGTCTGATAAATATATTTTATTATGTGGTGGCGATATAATAAGTGTATATGCACAGCTGTATAGTATCTGACAGACAAGGCGAGAGACTTGACCATTAGGAGAATCTGGGGTCACATGAAGAAAGTTTGAGAATTTCTGAAATAGAATACAATGTGCTCAGGGGGCATCTTACTCTATGTGGGGGTATTTATAAAGCGACCTTTTCGCTGGGTTTTCAATCTATTCGCCGCTTTTTATTCGACTTGAGTTTTCTCCACTTTTTTGATTTTCCGATAGCAGCAGTGGTGACTAAAATTTTTCGCTAACAAAAAAAGACTGATATTGAAAAAAAAGTCGCCACGTTAAAAGTACCACATTTTACATTTATGTGAATGGAGTATATCTTTACAATACTGGCGACTTTTTTTTCATCACTAAAAATTACAGGAGTTAGAAAAATTTGCGCAACCATCTCCCATAGAGAATAATAGGTTTCCGCACAAGGGGCTTAATAAATAACTATCTCCCGGTGAAATTTACCACCATGACTTTTTGCCAGTGAATTTTATCATTGTGACTCTTATAAATAACCCCCATCTACCCCTTCCTCGACATACAAAACATTTTATTTTTTTACTTGTGCTTGGAGCTTTTAATACAAAAGTCAGCATATAAATACACATAATCTATTTTCTATATAAAAAAACAAAACACATGTAATAAGTGCGCAATATAAAAACTCCATACTTTTCCAGGGGGTCGTCCATTTTACTAAGGTTCTTGTGAAACCGCGCAGCCTGGATATCCTGAGTCTCTATTTTCGATGGCAGGAGACCTTGAAGTCCAAGAATCTGTCTTTCTTGAAGAGTAAAAGCCATTCCCTAAACAAAATCAATAATGTTGTTTTACCCATAACTACAGTAATCTGCTCATATCATCCTATTTATCAGAATGTAAAGCTTAGTAATAGAAATACCCTAAATAATATATACAAACCTATACATAGAATCAGTGGACTCGGTACAACATTTATGACTTAGCCGTTTCCTCCGTTTAGTAAAACCTATAAAACCTCTTTGCTGGCCACGTAATAGTGTTATTTTCCTTCTTTGATGTAAAGTATAATAATTGTGCCCACTGGAGCCCCCCTTACTTTTTCTGGCCCTGGAGCAGCCTCTGCACAGAATGATTTCTGTGTCTAACTCAATTTACATTTACATACTGAGAATAGTTGCCTAACTGAAAGGATTACATTTCATATTGTACGATTCTATAGCTATTACCATGTGATGCACTGACAGGCTCAAATATCCAATCAGATATGAACATCAAAATTGACTGAGTGAAAATAGCCAATCAGATATGAACAAGCAAATCTGAATGAGCCAAGGGAAGTGTAATATGGAACCTTTTCAGAACATCCAGTAGCAAAGCATAAATATAGAATCCTTTACCGACCCTCTGTTTCCTACAAAGCTACACATTTTATCAGTCCAAGAACAGAGTAATATTCTCTGTAAAAGTTTCTAAGAAAAGAGAGAGTGAAAGATTATATACTTATGAATGGTTAAAGGCATGCGCTAGCTCGGCTTCAGCCAAGTATGGGTATGAAAGAATGGGGAGATGTGTATGTCCAGTGTGAATTTTAAGACAAATAAATGCCTTTATAAAGAATTAGAACGGATCTCTTGCCTTCTTGTTTTATTTCACGTACACCTAACATAGGAAACATCACCAGGAATATTTCACTGCTTGCAGTTAACAATACATATTATTTAAGGGTTAATGCCCTAGTCCAGCTATCACACGCTAAAGCTTTCACTTGTCTCACCTTATTAGTCCTTGGATTTAACATCAGTGCTTTACCCTTCTCTTTGGTGTGCACTGTCCGACATCCCAGCAAGCAAGGTCGTGCAAGAATCCTCAGCCTGGACAACATTCTGACCAATCAACCTGTGGCAAAAAAAAAAAAAAAAAAGGAATAAATATATTAAACTCGTTACACAGCCAATAAACTGCCTCCCTGTTCTTGTAGACCTGTAATAACTGGAAAGTGCCGTCCTGTGTCTGCCTATAGAGGGAGTTCCACTTATGTGAAGCAATATGGCCACTACCAGGTCAGGGTCTTAATGCAAATATGCAGAGTAGGAACATTCTTTGGTAATCAAATGTTCATCAGGAAGTCCACAAAGAATTATGGGAACCATCATAAGGCTTAGAACAGCCGAGGCATTTTCTAGAGTGGAAAAAGTTACTTGGAAATGATATCGCATCATATCAAATCATAACGTCCTCATTTTGCATTATTGTATTAAAGAAAAAACAGCACTGCCCATGGGACTGTTGGACTCTGTCAGCTCAATATAAATAAATAAAAAATGAAATGTAAAATAATAGGGCACCCGGGAGCTGTGCAGTATATATTTAGCTTGAATTCTATTAGTAAATTCTGTTGTCTCTACTGCAGTGTTTCTGTGCCCCCTGTAAAGAGTCTGGAGCCTTGAAGTTCCAGCACCCCTGATTGACCCCTGCCCACCCTGTGTGAAATACACTGTCTCCAGTCCAAAGAGTAACAGAAAGGCACTGAAGTCAAGACCATCAGGAGCCCAACAATAAAGCCTGCGATGCCACTGCTTACAAAGTGTCTAGTCACTAACAATCAATAGGGAAAGCATTTTCCATATGTACAGCTGGGCCCAACTCTCTGGTGCATCACACAGCCTCTAAAATGAACAATGACATGTAATAAAGCAATAAAAACTGTGCAAGGAAACATTTTCAAACACAAGCACACAGTTGTACTAGGGCTGTAACACAAAAGTCCAAATGAACCCCTGGTTAAAAATATTCAACTGCTGTAAACCAATCAAAGCCAAGTTCTGATTGGATGCTGAAGATTACATGTTCTACAGCAAATTAGCAACTGCGACTGGGAATTTTCCTAGTGTGTACAGAACATTAGGGACAGGTCTTTTCTTTCCCAGAAATAAATTGGGTCCATAAATGCTAGGATACCTGAAATGGTGACATCAGTAAGACTAACGTCAATACAGGTGAAGATGAAGAGATGGGTTACAAAAAAGGTTTTTGGAGAATAATCAGGACATGGCATGAGTTTTGCTAGTTTACTACGATGTATCACAGAGCAACCAGCCAATGACGGCTGTGCTTGAAAATGGCCCAATTATAAAAGAGAACATTAAGCAACATACTGAGCCCAGATCTCAATCAGGCTGTGGTGTGTTTATAAAGAGAAAGCAGTTAAAGATAAGGACAATTTGTCCGCAGTGTTCTGTTCTTACTATCAATCCACCATCACACGCAGGTAACTTAGGCTATATTTCTGAAAATGAAATGCAACCTTACATTTAAAATAATTTCACATTCACACGGTGCACTATGAATGTGGAATTAAAGAGCAGCTAAAGCCACAGGAAAAGTCATCCAGACTGTGTTTAGCGGCATCAGTCCTTTCCGTCAGGACAGGGGGCTTAACCTACAGCCAGGTGAGCTCATTGTTTCAACACTGAAACAAGCAGCACTGCTCTGCCAGTGCAGTGACTTAGGACCACTGCTCTGCTGTTTATGCCATGTCAATGGCACAGCACAAGACTGAGCATGTGTAAGCTGTGGTGAGCTTCTCAATGTAACTTACACATCAGGGCAGGGTCAATGGGTTAAGGGGGCAGTTCCAAGTCTCCTGCTCTCTGTACTGCAAGAGTTCTCTGTTTAAGTAGAAAACAGATCTCTGGCAACCCTAAGGTAAAGAAGATCGCTTACCAAAAGGGGCTGATTATCTAGTCACAAGCTAGCTGGCATTCAGCATGCCATCCAGCCTGTCACTTTAGCTGCCTTTTAAAAGCTTTATTGACACAGAGCTTAAAGCAAATTTGTGCCTCTTTCTGTTCTGTTTACCTACTGTATGTTTATGAATAATATGAGACAGTCATATTTTATTTAATGCATCTTAGGATCTCAGAATCAGAAAGTCATGACAAAAAATGGATATTGTAGAGAAGCATAAACTATCCACAAATTTCTAGCCATCCTTGGGCGTATCAGTCTTATATGCAGTGCATCATATCCGAGGCCAACGCATTCAGATTCCTCCTTGAAAAGATTATGAATAATAGATTAATGCGGCTTCTCAAATTGCAGCACAGCAATAGATTTTTATAACAATGGAAAAACCACCAAACTGATGAGATCACAGTACAAGCTGCAAACAGCAATCTTTTCCTGTTTGTAAGAGATTACTCATAAACAAAAAAGATTAATTATTAAACAAAAGTCTAACTCACTCCTTCTCCTTTTGTTATTAAAACATTATTTTGGAGGCGTCAGATTCTGGGGCTTAGAACGTATGATATTGCAGAATGACTAAAACACAGGCCAATTATTTGAACAGGAAGCCATTTAGAAGAGGTTCTGGAAGTGCCGTAGAGTTCTGAAAATCATTCAGGGAGAAGGGAAGTGCACAACTGCAGGTTTGAACTGAACGCTTCTAGAGTGTCCGTTTTTACAGCCTTGCTCTACTCCCCCAAGTAGACAAGATCCCAGGATGTCATGACTGACTGATGTGCTGTAAGGATCAGTGGGAGTTTATATGAAGTCTACTATATAAAGTAACCAACATGAACAAACAACTGGCCCGATGATGACCATGCATCATGGTTACTCAAGGTTCCCCCCATAAAAAGCAACTACTACTAATGAAACCCCAGATTTAGCAGGGCAGGGCCTCAGCTGGCAAAAGATTATACAGTTTGGACTACTGGACTTTTATTTTCAACACAGGATGAGGATTTAAAGGTGTGAAAATTTTGTTCCTCTCCAAGAACATAATGAAGATGGTACATACAGACAATCTAGACCCGAGTGGTATGATGCAGCTCTCTCATGAACTGACTCCACAGTGCTTGCTGGGACATCCAAACACTTGGATAGTATTTTGTAGCCATTTACTTATCTGGTGCATATCTATAAATGTATCAGTGATTTCATCATAAAACTCTTCAGTCATCATTCCACAGCTTTCCTTCAGATTTTACAGACTAATTACACTTTCTCGATTAAAATCAAAAAAGTTTAATCCAAAGTTGCGTTAAAAAATATCCATAGGAAATCCAAAGCAATTAAAAACAACAGAGTATCATATGGGCACCCCTTGACGCGTTTCGCGCCGGAGCGCTTAATCATAAGTGAGGTGCCGGTTCTTAAACAAGGTTTAAATAACAAAAAGTTAATTAACTCACCTGGTCGCCATGTGAGCGATCAGCCGCTGCAATAACATGTATGTAGCCATAAGACATTAAGTGAAGGCAGTAGCGTGTATAGAGTAGCAGCTGCTAGGGTAAAGATCCAAACCCGGAAGTGAATTTGCATATGACGAGGTAAACTACGGTGTGCCATAAGCTCCAAATTAGATGCTATATATATAGCTGTATGCTATATATGTGACCAAATACTTTTATATTTTCATACAAGCCATACAACAAACGTTGTTATATAACTCCCTTATTTCCATAGGATTGTGATCTTTTTTTGCTTGATCGCCAGTGAACGATGCCAACAATATCACTACATGCACATGTTACATCTTAGCCTTTTAATCCAAACTAAACGGTCTTTACCTATGTGGCTGTTTACGATTTGATATGTATTCTAATTTGGAGCTCTTTTTGTTATTTAAACCTTGTTTAAGAACCGGCACCTCACTTATGATTAAGTGCTCTGGCGCGAAACGCGTCAAGGGGTGCCCATATGATACTCTGTTGTTTTTAATTGCTTTGGATTTCCTATGGATATTTTTTAACGCAACTTTGGATTAAACTTTTTTGATTTTAATCATGAGAGCGCACTATTTCCTTTTCTTATCGCTGGTTGGCTACATTATAGTGCACCCCGATTTATCTATCTACACCTGCGCATTCTGTGGGGATTGAGCAAACCACACAACCTACTAATTACACTTTCTCACCTGACCAAAAAGCACTGTAGATATGGTTCCCGGCACTTAATTTTTTTTTAGGGCTGATGAATATTTTCTTTAAATTGAGGCTGCAGAGATGCTAGCACATTGATAAACTGGACCTCAGAATTTAGTTTTAAGTGGCCTACTTTTAAAATGTTTCATTTCTAATTGTTATTAAAGTTTTGTGTTGTTCTTTTTTTCTGATTGCAGACATTTTATAAACTGGGCTGTGGGACACGTCATGAATATGGATTATCTGAAGTTTCATAGAAAACAATGGCGACAGATAAAAAGGTGGAGGCAAAAAGCAAAGATTTAAATCATACACAAAACAATACAGATAAGATCACAACTGTAGCTTAAATTGTGGGACGTGCTGGCCACATTTGATGCACTTGAGAAAAAGGCATTAAATAAATTACTTTGTTGAACTACTTAGCTTTCTTAGAGATTGACACACAGGTCTTCGGAATCTTATAGAAATATATTTCGTATCCAATTAGACAAACCTCTTCACCACTTTATCACCCCTAGCTTCCATATAAAACACTTGGCGAAAGGGGCCACAAACTTATATGAAACAACCACCTACTACATCTGAAGACCTGGGCTGCCTTGTAGAAAGTGGGGCTGGCTCCATCTTCCTCAACCAATGTTCCTAGGTACTTACAAAATAGTCATTTTTTGAATGCCAGGTATTCTTAGGGGCTTATATATATACATATACATATATATATATATACATATACATATATACATATATATATATATATACACACACACACACACACACACAGTGGGGAAAAAAAGTATTTTTATTCAGTCACCAATAGTGCAAGTTCCACCACTTAAAAAGATGAGAGAGGCCTGTAATTGACACCATATGTAGACCTCAACTATGAGAGACAAAATGAGAAAACAAATCCAGAAAATTACATTGTCTGATTTTTTAAGAATTTTTTTTCAAATTATGGTGGAAAATAAGTATTTGGTCACCTACAAACAATCAAGATTTCTGGCTCTCACAGACCTGTAACTTCTTCTTTAAGAGTCTCCTCTTTCCTCCCCTCATTAACTGTAGTAATGGCACCTGTTTAAACTTGTTATCAGTATAAAAAGACACCTGTGCACACCCTCAAACAGTCAGTGGTGGAACTTACACTATTGGTGACTGACTAAATACTTTTTCCCCCCACTGTATATATACATATACTGTATACTGTATATATATATATATATATATATATATATATATATATATATATATATATATATATATATATATATATATATACATACATATACATATACATATATACATAATAAACCATCTGGCAGCTCAATCTACTTAGAGCAATCTTCAAACCCTTATATTTTATGATTTGTTTTACCCTACGAGGCTAACATTACATTGCAACTACTTTTGTTGTCTTGTGGTCATGTTGAGAGCTAAATGTTATTTCTACAAGGGGTGATTCTGAAGGGGTCTGGACTAAAATATTTGCCAGCAATGCCTCCTGCTTGCCTCAACCATCTTCTTGTCTTTTCTGAGCAGAGCTGTGATCCTTTTCAAACTCAATGAGCAGTGCAAGCACAGAAGCAGTATTACATCAGAATTCTGCTTTGTCGCTTGCTTGCCAGATTTGATAACCATCCCATATTGGTTAAAATAATGCTGATGTAGGCCAGGACCACACTTGCATTTCCGTACCGGGTGACTTTTTAAGCAAATTCACTACTGGCCGTAACAATTTATGTGAAGTGTGTGTAGGGCCACACTTCAATCCTGCTTCTTCTTTCAGCAGGTTCCAGTGTCAAAATCCTCTTTGTAGGTAACACCTCTACATTGCGGATACAAGCAGGCACAAAAATAACATAATGGCCCCAATACTCACACCAGCAACGAAGAAAGATCAGTGCTGGGAATCACAATACTGGAACATGCAAAAAGTTTGACAGAAAGAAGAAGCAGTAGAGGAAAAAGACCTGCAGAGGTAAATATAATTAACCCACCCAACTTGCTTCTCCGCTAGAGAAAAAAGTGCTTCAATTCTACTTTAAATGCAAGTCAAGCCAGTGTTGTCATCAGTGTTACAAGTACATTTATATGGGAAGCTTTTTGCAAGAAAAGTCAAAAGAGATTTTATTGTGGCCACGGCCTAAAAAGCGGCAGTGGATGTTTGCACTAAAGTAATTGGAACCATTCTTCCTCTTGTATGATAACCAAGGAACGTATGTTACAGAGCTCTGAGTGTGCACCATCTGGTTGCCATATGCAAGCGATCTAAAGGTGGCATTAGGGAATATAGAATATGGTTGTAATAACAGCAGTCCTGCCCAGGCTCCATTAGAAAAGTCAGAAACAGGAGGAATTGCAACAGAAGCTTGCTGCAGACTGCACTTTCACTTCACCCTCTTGCTGATCGCGTGCATTATTGTGTAAGAGGATCTTCACTGAGCTAACTTTGGCTTAGAGACATTTAAAAAATTGCTGATTAGCGCATTACCAACATCTTCATTACTAATCAGTTATCTCTGGGCTTAAGATAAGTGTCACAATGGCTGTTTTGTAGCTTGAGCTAGAAAAATAGTATAAATTGTTTTATATGGGATAAACTACACAGGCCACTTTGTTTTGCACCATAGACAATAATGAGCCTAGTTCCAGTTAGTTCAGCTGCAATGTGTGTGGTGTGGCCCTGGCATTACAGAGATCGCTCACATTGGCAATTCTGCAGCTGCTAGTGACAAGCAGTAAAACTGCTGCAGCAACCTATAGTAAATAAAATGCCAGTATACAACAGTAGCAGTTATTGATGCTTTTCAGCAGCCGAAACTATGCCAGTGGCTACATGTGAAGTTAAAACAATGGGAATAACCTGGGAAACAACAGAATCGTTGCATCAACTGTAAAACAGGACTGTGCAATTTCAGTGCAACCCCATCAAAGGATAACTAAAAATAAAATAGACCTATTAAATACATAGCTCATAGTAAGTGGAATCATTGCAGTCACAGATTGAGCTGTGCTGTATTTTCACTGCACCGAGGCAGACTTCTCACCGCACTTCACACAAAAAATTCAGCCACAAGCTCCTCCCACTTGTCAAATCAGCAGTCCAAAAGGCTTCAAATGTCATCACATTCATTGAAGGGAGCGTTCTCATTGGCACCGCAATGAATGGGATAACGTTTGAAGCCTTTTGGACTGTAGATTTGACAAGTGGGCGGAGCTTCAGGCTGTAGTGTGAAGTCTGCCTCGATGCAGTGAAAATACAGCACAGCTCAAGCTGTGACTGCAACGATCCAGCTTACTATGAGATGTGTATTTAATGGGCCTTTTTTATTTTTTTAGCTTTAGTTCTCCTTTAAGTTCAGTGGCATTTTGAAAACTGCAGCTGCTGCATGAAAGTATCAGTCGCATTTCACTCCCGGCAACTGTTGCAGTCACAGTCACCAGTGTGAACCCAGCCTAAGAGCTAATGATAAGTAAAAACAATGACATTTTATAGCAGCTTCTGAGTCGCACAGAAAAGTTGCCTGTATAAACTAGTAATCAGGCCTGAATTCAATGGTTTCTCCATTTTAATACCCACAATGCATTCTGCTCCACTATTTACAGTAATGCAGCCATTCTGTTGCTATGTAATCTATATTGGATTTTGGTGTGCATTGTAAAGTGCATAGGTGAGCAGAAAAAATAAATAAACAACCTTCACTTGTTAAGGGATTATAAAAGTTGTAGATCAACATCTGCATGCAACAGAATAACACATTCACAACAGCATAAAGCATCTCCATGGGAATTGTCAGCTGATGTAACAATACATTTCTAGTTAATATGAAATAAAGTTCCTGATTTGAGATTTTTCTGCACATTTAAACATTATTTTACGTAGCCGTCAGCTGTAATATAGTAAGGCCTATATGTTAATGACTCATCAGCTGTGTCTGCCTTAGCGATCAGGATGCAACACTAACAAACCCACATCCCGCCCAGCATAACCAGAGATGTTCAGTCTAGACCAGTGGCTCTCAGCCTCAGGGTCAAATGACAATTTGCCAGAGGTCACCTAACACCCCTCGGGATTGTCGTGGATTTTTGATACCCTTTATCAATGACTGCAACAATATTTCTATAGTAAAGTCAAGACCACAACAATATTCCCATATGATAACGTGGATATTGTCGCAGTCGTGACTTTGCTATTAAATTGTTGATGATTTTCTGTATACTTACACAAGCATTTAGCAGTAACAAAAGCTGAAAGGCATAACAGGTGCTCCTATTTAAAGGTGATCAACACAAAAACTCTGGGAGCCTCATTGACTAAAGTGGAAATTTACTTCACTATAATTCAAGCCGCATCTCCAAAACAGTCGCAAATTCACTTCTCAGGATTAACTAAGTGGAGAGAAGAGTTGTTGAACAGGCAGGCAGCAGCGAACGCTGTCAGATGCGTAATGTGGCGTAGTCAGTCGGATAGTTGTCGCAGTAGCCATTGATACTTTTGAATGAATAGTCTCCTTAAGCAACACTGGAGCCCTGTCATCAACCCCCTAATCCATCATTTTAAAATGGATTAATTCGGAGCCATACATCTAGTCGCACTCGCACCTTCAACTTAGTCAATAGTATAAGTACCTGTGAATGTAAAGTGATGCGAAGTCCTCCATGAGTTCATGACTCACATAGTCACTTGAATTTGTCGCATATTCATCACTTGGCAGACTATACTCAATAAACAAACATGGGGAAGTGGAGAATACACACAAATTCACAGCTCTACGTAACTGTTCACACTTTAGTCAATGAGGTTCTGAATGTGGGCTTAATCCACCTGTACAGAAACTACCACCATTACTACACTAATGATCTTACTTTGCCATTTTTTTTTTTTGCAGGAACCTGCAATGCTGAAGGGCAGATATATTAAGAGGGAGGGAAGCCTGATTTAAAATAACAGATGGGTTCTTTATCATGGAAAAATCACACATATCAATATATCACTTGGATTCAGATTCTAACCCCGACACACATTCTTGCACAGCATCGGTTAACCCCACTGCAAATAAGGTAAACTGCAGGTGGGCTAGTGGCGAGGACGGGGCCAGCGGCGAGGTTGGGCTAGTGGCGAGGACGGGCG
>WMED01006760.1:717-18176 GCA_019650415.1 Pipa parva
GGGGTTGGCCTAGGGCTGCAATAGGGCCAGAACCAGCACTGCCTGTGATACTCCACTAATAACAGTGACCCATTTTGAGGATGGGCCATTAATTCTTTGTTACCTACCACTGAGACAGGTGCTTCCCCACTAACACACATTTTCCCACAGACCAATCATTCTCATTTTATGAACAAACCTTTTATGTAGTGCAGTAACATACTGGGTTAAACAAGTGACATTTAATGGAGTGTTTACTTTATGTCTCTGCTTTCACATATGTCATTTTCCTTTCTGAGCACAGTGAAGAAAAATGTTTAATAAAAGTGCTTTTTCCCAATCTCCATTTACAATGCCTCCCTCAGCACCCCTAAAAGAGCCAACACTTTCAAGTTTAACCATTTCTACTATTTATATAATATTCCCTTTGGCAATAAGTCTCTACTGGGAATATTTTTAATTGTGAATTGTCTTGGAATTTTGCGAATTTACAACGATTTCCCATTTCCAAATTCACTACACTATTTTTTTTTTCAGATATGACAAATTCATACTAAGTTAGACAAATAATAGAAGACACATAATCATGCTCCACTTAAGTTATTTACCATAATGTGAAGTGACAATATGCTATGGCGAACAGGCATGAATAAGTAGAAATCAATTCGACAAAGCAGGTTTGCAAATTAGGGGTTCGAGCAAGGTTAATCACGATTACAACAGAACATCTACTTGGCACAATGAAGCAGTTGTATCAAAGCACATATGAGCTTTGCTTAACACTTAATAAAGGGGTTTTAAACTGAATGTTGTGTTGTAGTTTGTCACTTCTACACACTTAGAAATGAGATTAAACACACACATCTTAAAACTCTGAATATACTCCATTCTTTTGTTGTGCCTTATTAATTTGCCAGGCTTTTACCATCGGGCAGTGCGGTGGCTCAGTGGTTAGTACTGCTGCTTTGCAGCTCTCGGATCTGGGTTCAGTTATACCCCGGACTTCATCTACATGGAGTTTGTATGTTCTCCCCACACCTGCATGGGTTTCCTCCCACAATCAAAAAACATACATCTGAGTATATGACTAAATAGAGAAACTAGACTGAAAGCTCCATGGGGAAGAGACTGAAGTGAATGATGAATCTCTGTAAAGCACTGCGTAATATAGTAGCGCTATATAAAAAAAATTAAATTAGCTATCACGAAATGTATTGACTTGTTTTTTCTTTAATACAAACATATCCTTATCAACTATTCTAACCCCTCCCTGTTCCACCACTAGTTTGATTAATTAATCCAAGTTCCCTATCTACACTATATTGCCCTCTACATCCCAAATGTAAACACTCCTCCACCCTTCTAGCCAGCTTCTCCTGAATTACAGCTATATACTCCCTTTAATATGCTGCCCATCGACTGAAAAGCTTGTAGCCAACATAGTAGTAGACCCAGTTCTTCCAGGACCCAAACTAATAATTTCTAGGCAAGTTCAATCAAGCTACGCCCTAACCTCTTACTGTCTAACGGTGTGATAAATAGTACAGGTACGTTTTCAGAAAATATTATTTATGAATTTCTTGCCCCAAGCTTAACATTTATATAAAAAAATATACTTTGAAATGAGGCTTTCTTTAAGACAGTTTATAAACAATATTTCTGTGTCTATGATGAAGGTATATGGAATCTCACTGGCATACAGATATACAGATATCAAGACGTTTAAATCACTTCTGCTCTGTGGTTAGCAATAAAATGCACATTTTTATTTTTTTTTTTTGCTGAAATTATACATGTTAACTAAATATTGCTTCATTTGTTCTGTTAATCTTACCAGTGTAAATAAACATATTCTTATATGTATTTAGTTATTGTTAATTTAAAAAAAATATCTGTATTGCTACCTTACTGAAAGTATAATATAGAACCATATGGGGAACTGATATCACTTCCTGTGTGATTTAAAGTCTGCTTTTGAGACAGATTTGCCTGCAGTAACAGAAGGAGTATATAAATTGTGAGGTTGTGTACATCTGCCATACCTTACAGAGGAAAGCACCTTTCCCATCTATCATTGTTTCTTCTTTGTCTAATTAGAAGTTTCCCTGCATCAGTGTTCTGACCCCATTTTCCCCATAATGGAAGGATTATGAAAGGTCTAGGTACAATAAAGGCTGGAAATATTTGCCATTTTAGTTTTCGGGAAGAGCGTCTCTTGAACCATGATTATATCTCCTTTAGATATCTTAAATTCATTTAAAGTTTGTGATCATTTCAAGGAGTACCGAGACCTTTGACACCGTCTGTAATGATTTTCAAAGTACTGAATTTATCTTTTATCTATTTTCGGGACTGATAATATAAAAACCGAATACCAGCTTATGAAGCATTCAGACATTTTATGTCTATCTATCCAGATAACCTTTCAAATTAATTCTACACTGTCCCTCTAGACCAGGGGTGGGCAATTCATTTTACCATGGGGCCACGTGAGAACTTGAAATGGGTTTTTCACAGAAAACCCCCTCTCCCTGTCACTTCCGGAGCATCACGCGTCCTACTCGGGAAGTCACATATGTGTGCATCCTACTCTGTGTGCGGTTTGTTCTTGCCAGCTTATAAGGATCGGGGCCCGAACACTGCATCTACTGCCACTGTTCTCCTCGGTCCTCAGGGAATTTTACACAGGCCGGTCAGAGATAGTTAGAGGGCTGGATGTGGCCCGTAGGCTGTACAATGCCCAGGCCTGCTCTAGACTGGGAATTAGCTTATACAAAATATCATATTAAAATAAATTCAATATGTATGCATATAGATAATAAGTAGACCACAGCAAACTAATAATACAGACATTTTAGTTCCTTATATTTTAACTGTTATATAAAAAAGTACTCCATTGCTAACAATAGCCTAACAATAAATTCCACAATCACAGGGAAAGGATCCTTTCTTCACCAGAATGCAGATAAAATAAAAAAACATTCTGATATGTCCAGTCTTCATTCTTAGAATGTCCTCTAATTAGACTGAGGTACACATTTTCACAACATTTATTCTGCTTGTTCTAAAGAGCTTGTTTTTCCAAAGGTCAGAACCGACCTCGTACAATGCTGTCATTTTTCACTGCTCTGCACATGTATGTTAATAAGGCTGAAGGAGACTAATAAACGCTGAACTTTTTCACTATTTAAATGACAGTAATGCATGAAATTACTTCTGATTCTCATATATGCAATGCCATAGGTAAAATGAAACAGCACAAAATCTTTCATTAACACAAGTCTGGTCTCTATGCCCCTGAAGCTTTATCGCTAATGATCACAGGCATACTTGATGTTTTATAGAATTACAATCCGAAAAGAAAACAGCATCAGCAGAAGAAGTGTTCATTACACTTATAGTAAACAATATATTCACTGGCAATTAGCAAATAGGATGTTGTTAATCCCTAACTGTGAAAATGTGCAAATGTATATAGACAAATAACAGAAGTAACCCAATCAAAGATTTGCTAAATGGTAAATAGTAACCTTGCTTAAAACAAAAAGGTTTTAACATGCTCAGACATATTAAAAGAACATGATGAATTTATTCAAACAAAAAAATAATGCAGACACAGAATGCTATATGATGCATCCAGGACCATTAGAGCAAGCAGTTTACCATTTGATTTACTGGAACAGGAGGTGTGGCTACAGACTGAGCAGATTTAAAGGAACAGCCCAGCTCCATTAATAAAAAGTAATGTGTTTTGTAATTGCATAACAACATTTTTTTCTAAAATACTGTAGTCGCAATCAACTAATTTCGCTGTTTCCAGTGCAGTATTTTACATTTTATACTGCACTAAGTCTCCTGAGGAAGCCGACAAGGTGAAACGCGTAGAGACAGCAGTCCTGAGTGAGGGACTAACAACACAGTGCGGCTAATTCTGAAACACTGGTTATGCCCCCCTGATGTTTTGACCTCATCGTTTGGTCCACATTGCTGGATTTTGAAAAAGCTTCTTATTCATATGTGTTTGTGAGTATATATACATACTTTTATCATTTTATCATTAAAGTTTGGCTTTATTACACTATGAAAGCATTTTATCTCTCCTCAACCATCCTTTGATTTGGAACACATGTATCACAACAAGAGATTTATTATCAGAAATTCGGATGTTTGGGGCATGTGAGGAGGAATCATCATCGCTTTCATCAAGTGATATTATTAAGGCATTTAATAATACTCTTCTGGTGAGCAGTTAGTGAAAACATTCCTTCTATTTCACGTTTGTTGGGGTGTATTTTCATCGCTCTCTTGTGCACAATCCTTGTTGGCACGTGTTGGCTTTTCTAAAAAATTCCTTTGGTATAACAGATTCAGGCACTATTTTGTGCTTTCTGCCTTTTGTGCTTTTCTCCACAGAACTTTCCACAGTCCCTATTTACAATTGCTTGTGCTGGATTAACTACCCCTTTAAGAGTAAGAAAAAAGGTGAATGACAGTTTAAAGTTTCTAATTGGTTGTTTGGAATTATCCAGCCTGTCAGTCAATTCTTTAACTTAGATTCCACACTGAACTGCTGAAGAGGAAGTGGTTGAAACAAGGAAGGAGCCTCAGTACCAAACTGGTTCTAAATTGCAAAGGATGGAAATAAGTAAATAATTTATACTTCAAAAAGTATTTCACTTTTATTTAACAGTGTCAAATAGACAGGTGAATAACATTTGGTAACTAAACTGTGCCTTTAAATGCATCATCTGCAAAAGAAAAACACACCCATCTACATCTAAAATGAATGATGAGCTTTTTGGATACATAAAGTTAATTTAGAACAGTACACATTGCTGGCTATATTTGCTATGGTCACTACGCGGATTTTTTGTATTTATTCATTTTTATATAGCACTACTATATTATGCAGCACTTAATTTGTCATTCACTTCAGTCCCTGCCCCATGGAGCTTACAATCTAGCTTCCCTATTCAGTTACACACATAAACAGACACAAATGTTTGTTTTTGGATTGTGGGAGGAAACCCACACAGGTGCGGGGAGAACAAACAAACTCCATGCAGATGAAGTTCAGGGTGGAATTGAACCCAGAACTCAGTGGTGCAAGCATTCAAGACTACTTAGGTCTCTTCTTCAGGCATGGCACAGAAACTTTAAGAGTGAAAAATATATAAAGAAACTGGTACACCATACTAAAATGTTACCAGCTCAATATCCTCACATCAAAAAAAATTTAAAAAATCATACTGGAACAATGAAACAATGAAATCTAATCAATTTAACATCAAATCTAAAAAAGTAACAGACTGGTGCTATACAGTATTATTAGTAAAACAACAACGCAAAACTACAAAGTCACAAACTGGCACAGATGTAATAATTTTGACACCCATATGGAATGTCCAGCAATTTCTTAAATATGAAGTAACAGTAACGCAGTTAAAAAATCCACCAAATTGCAGATACAGGACATGGTGTGAGAAAGTGTTACTTGATGGAGCCTTTAGTCCATAGGTGTGATGTGTGGACCATTAGAGACTCTCAGTGGCTTTTGTGTTAATGCTCACTGGTGGGGATATGCAACTTCTTCACACATTTTTGTTTTTCATAAGAATAAAAATGTTGGTTTGGGGCTTGTTTATTGCCCCAGATGCCCATGTGTAATAGAAAATGGTGCAATTATTAACAGATGCTATACATCTGATTGGGATCAAATAATCTTGTTTTGAAGCAGTACTGTCATGTCCCACATGTGTGTTTCATATTCTGCAATGCTATTGTATTTCAAGTTTGCCTTTACTAGAATTGTCCCTCCTGATTTCCTGTAGCCAGGTTCTGATGTCATTCACTGTTCTCTGCTAGATCTGTGTGTGTGTGTTAGCCATATTAGATCTACTACATGCTCATCAGGCTTGGCAAAGTATCATCTTTTCACCTACTGTTGCGTGCATATTTACAAGGATTTCATGTTCAATAAACCCCTCATCTGGATTCTTCATAAATGCCTCTTCAGTTGAGTTGATGCTTTCTGAAATATGTAAACACCTACTGAATTTCATACAAATATTTTGGGTTTGAGACTGTGTGGATGATTTGATACTTAGATTGTAAGCTCTACAGGGCAGGGATCTCTAACCTCTTGTCAGCCAGCCTAGCACTTAGTGTTGTATCCTTGTGATCTGATACATGTACTGTACAATGCACATTCCCCATGTCTGGATTATACAGTATTTGTATTGCTGAATTGTACAGCGCTGCGTAAATTTGTGGCACTTTATAAATAACATAATACATACATACTTTATACATACATTTGTTTATGTAGATAGAAATTCTGGAAATCAGTAATTTGGGGTCATTAAATAAAGACAGAGAAATGGCTTTTTTTTTTTTTTAAATCAATTTTGTCATTTTCACCCATTTACAAAGCTGCTCAAAGTGTTTGTTTTTTTCACCCAAATGTGTTTGGCATTCTCAGGCTGGAATTAACCATTTTTCCGTATAAAGCTGACCCTGTCACTTAGCCACAGTAAAAAAAAAAAGATTTCCTGTTGAAAAAGGACAGTGATATTGATCTATAATAGAAAGTGACTGTAACAGAAACACTGGAAAACGTGTCACTTTCAGCTGGTCAATATTTATAACTTTTTTCGACACTGAAACATTTTTGACCCTATATAAAATCAGCAAAGTTGAAGTAGATTAAAAAAAAAATCAAAAACAAAATAGGCAGTGATAAACAACAAAACAAATCAAAAAGGTCGCAATGGTCTTGATAAATATCCCTCATTTGGCTCCAAATGGGTAATTAAATGTGTTGCTGTAAAGTAACCCTTTAATTTGCTACAGCATTTGGAATCCTAAACAAAAGCATCGCACCCTATGACATGCATATTGTGATTTTGACTGAGAGGTCTTTTTCACTAAATTTCAGTTGAGGCGACTGTTCAGTAAGACCAGTTGGTTAGACTATACAGTCATAAAAGGCGAATGATATGGAGATAATATGGTGATGCTTCCTTTATTATAGTAATCATCATCTTTTATGACAAAGTTAAGTGTCTTCAGCTGAAAAGGGTGTATGGTTGGAGTAGCAAGCTAAATGCTGTACATAGCCATGATTTTATCAGACATTACTAGAGTGAAGGTTATTTGAAGGTAAACCCAATAAATGTAACGGTATAGGAGCACTGGTTGTAAAAGTATATTACTCATATCAGGTGTTATAATAGGGGATATCTGATCCTAAATATGTCCCACACAAGTATAGCACTACTTTAGTTATTTATAATAACATACCAATAGTTTGCATGTTTTCATTCAGTACTGGTATGGTGTGAGAATAAACTTCTATTTTTCATAAATCATTCAGACTGTGAGTTTTAAGTTAAACAAGTAAGTTTTAAATTCATTTTTTGAGTAATATGCCAATTATGTAGAATTATTATATGCGTTTTAGTGGAAGCTAATGAGAATTTATTAATTTAATTTAACACAGGGGCTTGATTTTGTCATGCTCTGAGATTAGTAATTTTATACTCATTAAAAAGAGAAAACGAACAAGAAATAAATGTCCTTATGTAAGTGTTGCCGAACAAAACTACCCTTCAAAAAGAGATCCTTATTCTACAGTATTTTTTTTATAATTATTAGAAGCATGTTACCATAATAGAATTAAGACAGTCTGGAACTTGAAAACTTTTAAATGTGATATTCCAAAGACGAATTGAAGTACTGTGCTCAGTGGAGTGGATTCAAAAGAGACAATTTATTAAATGTTGTTGTCAGAGCAGGGGACATCCAGAGCTACAATTTGTCCATCAAAGTGACAAAGGCAAATGACATTTAGAATTGTATTCTTAAATCAGTCCACTGCATAATCCAGCCATAGGAATCAAACCTGATCACGTGTTTAACAATTCATTTTCAGGACAGGCATATAATATAGAAAATATTATGATACTTTTATTGGTGTCTCCTTCTGCATCTGAAATAAATAATGATTTCAATTTGATGACTCTATTCCATTTGATTATATAAATACATATATTTATTTAGAACTAGACAAGCGACTTTAAAAATTGCTTTGTAACAAATTAAATCTGAAATGTTAATTTCCATAAACTTTTATTCCATTTTTTTTTTTAAAGATGCTGAATTTAACTGGACATTTTATTTATAATTTATGAGATTAAAAATGTAGGATGTTCTTAACATACTTAGGGGGGTATTTCTCAAAGTATAATAATGGCAAAGTAACATTGTTGTCTATTTATTATACTTTTTCCTTGCCATATACAACAAAAGTGAAACCTAATGAAAACAAGGGAAATAAATAATGTGGTAAAATAGATGATAACTTTATCAATATCCCTCCTAATTATAAAATCAAAATAACATGTTTTAAAGAATGTATATGTGATATAATGAAGACAGAAACAAACACAATTATATCATAATCATCAATATATAAAAAAAAACAAATATATTCAAAACATAACTGAAAGGTCAACCCATGTCTTCATTTATCATAACCTCATATTCGCCTGGGGGAGGAAGTGGTGATTTTACAGCCCATTATATGTCTTGTATGACATGACATAGATGAGAGCAAATTTGGACAAACATACGGTAGTTTGTATCAGAATTTTTGTTTAAAATAAAATACCTAGATGATAGAACATTTACTCTAGCAATACTATCAGTATCTTTTTGTTTTTCGAAATTTAATAAACTCAAAAAGGCTGATTTCAGCCTTTTCTAATTTATCCCATGAGTTCTATTCTATGGATTTTTACCAATAGAAACTTTTTGATTGCGTTTTTTCAATGGATAGATAGCCACCCTACTAATGTAAAATATGAATACTTTTCCATCGGAAAATCCGATAAAAAAAAACTATCGATTTTTACCTATCAAACAGCCGAGATCTCTCAGGATAAACTCAAAAAGGCCGAAATCGTCCTCTTTGAATTTATTACATTTCTCCATTTATATTAAACAGATTCCTCTTTAGGGTTACTAGGTTTAACCAACAGGTATTCTGTGGTTGCCTACATTACTTGCTCTTTTAGCCTTACATGCTAGATGTGTAATGTCACAATTTGAATATCATCCTTCACAAGGCCCCTCTTGGAAGTCAACTAGATAGTCCAGTCACAATCCTGGAATACACAGGTTTGTCCCATATGAATGACTATAAAACAGGATCACATTCCACACATGTAATGCCACCTTGGGAGCTTAGAAGACAGAATTGCTCTCATTAGATTTTACTTTGCAGGAAGACTGTTCAATCAGCTGCAAGTAAGTTACATTTTTCTATCACTACCAATGGGTTTTACAAATGAAGAGCCAGTTTAAAACACAAAAAAAATTCTTTTAGTTTAATTATTTATATATAGATTAATACATTGGCTTAGTCTAATGGGTTACAAATAGACACGTGTAATGTGAAAGCCATGTATTTATTCAACTGTAATTGGCAAAACTGGCTTAGATTCTGGCAGAGAAAGGTCACTCCAGACTAACAAAATATATCACTTCACATTCAATATATTTTTACTAGATATTAGCTCTTTCATAAGCTCCATGCTTCTCTTTACAGCTAATTTTCAGTAAGATTTCCTTAATCTATCTCTGATAAATGATTTTGGTGGACTGGGGTTCTAACCCCAATATCACTCCTTGGTGAAACTTATTATTTTTATATTATGGGACAATAATATCTAAAACCACACCCACCAGGGTACTAAACATCAAGATTCCCTCTTACTCTGACACTAGCCCTCTTGAAAGTCAGATACCTTCTCAATGCTGCTGCACAAAATTAAGATGTCCTAACTAACACATACTATCAGGAACCTTCATAGTTTCTTCCTTTCAGACTCACACAGGCTCCAGTACTCAAATCTATTGTATATTCATCCACCACCACATAGATGTCACTCATCAATGCCTGCTCCCAAAGTGGAGGTAGTGATGAGTGACATAGCACCTGTGTAGGGGGAGAACTCTGGCCATGGCTATCCTAACTAGAAGTGAGTGATTCTTTAATGTAGGCTGTGGATCCAACCTGAAAATTGTCAGGTCAGGTCCACAGCCTACACTGAAGGAGTGCTTGCTTTCTGGGAGGGGTGGAGGGGGGAATGAAGGCCAGCTGTTAGAGCAGCGCTGGAGACAATATGCATTCCCACAGAGAGGACTCTGAGTGCTCTCTCTGGTGCATGTGCCATAGGTTCGCTACAGCTACCCAAAGGGAATATATCTTTGGTAAAATGATTTCCAAAACATTCTTAAAGGTTAATTTATCCACTTTAAATGGACTTACTAGAATCTTTTTACACAAGACTATAATAATAAAATACACACAATACTTTACTAAATTTAGATTATTAAGTAAGAACTAAAGCTTCCTACACATAAATGCATAATAAAGTACATACATACATGACTCCTTGCAGCTATTACATCACATGTTACGGAACCTTAAGTAAACTTTATGAATTCATGCTTGCATTGTAAATGTAATGTTTACTTGCCTTTAAGTAAAAAAGAAAGAGAAGTTTATTCATATAATGCTTGTTAAATGAACAAAACATGACTATTCAAAGTCTATTTATGATGAGCAACATCATAAATATAAAGTGACAATCATACAAAATACAATGAAAAACACTTAAAAAAGAGAGAGAGTCTCTAAAAACAGGGTACCCATTCAACACCCACATATTGTGTACAACACACCGGTAATGTATAGAAACCATCAGGAACCTGGCACTCAAAAAGAGGGAATTATACCTGTTCAAATATATGATGCATCAGAGCAGTTAATCATAAAAGATGACTAGAAAAATGCAAAATATAACCCAATGGATAGAGGGTGGAGGGAGCTCTCCAGACGCGTTTCACTCCACAGGAAAATAGGGGTTTCCTCTTGCCATCATTAGTTATGATGAGCAGGGAAGCATTTTGACATAATATTTTTATCAAAAGGAAAACAAAGTGATAATTAAATGTTCAGTTCATTGGCAACAGCTTTATTGTAAAAATGCATGAACAATAATGCTAACATTCTGCTAAACCACCTTACATTACCATTATTGTCACGAGACTTAACTTTTATCATTGGCCATGACACTTACCATTAGGGGTATTGGTAAGATTCGTTATGAGTTAAGAAATATTCTATTAAACGTTATACTGAAACTAATAGATATACAGTATTTCATTATGTGAGTCTCAGTGGGAGAGTGACCCTAATACATGCAAAACATGCAAAGACCAAAAATACACAAAAACAGTTTACAAAGTACTCATAAAATACAGTCATGGGACTTCTTCAGAGGGGCAATTGTTTACAGAAGTCTAAGAATCCATAACAACCAATCAGAAGTTAGCACTCTCTGGTATAAGGAAGCAAGATTTAAAAAAAGACAACTTTTGATTGGTTGCTATAGGTTACGACACCTCTGTAAAGTTTGCCCCTGCTAATGAATTTCCCTGATTACTACAAAAGATGTTTAGATGTTTATGTAGACATTCTCAGGGAACATGTTGTATAGTAGCCTCCATAATGCTATATCCTACTTAAAGCAATGGTTACAATCCCCAACAAAGTCCACCATTATATCACAATAATAATTAGCTAAAATTCTAAGAAGGCCCTTGACTATCAAACTGCTTGTGTAATAAAGACCTTGCAAATGTATGTATGCATGTATACTTTTATTTATAAAGCGTCACAAATTTACGCAGCGCTGTACAATTCAGCGATACAAGTACAAAACAAACAAGGGAAGAGTGCATTAAACAATACAAGTAAAATATAACAAGGATACATCAAATTAAGTGCTAGGTAGTGATTGACACAAGAGGTTGGAGATCCCTGCCCCAAGGAGCTTACAATCTAAGTGTGAATTAAATAAAAACTCTGTCCAAGAAAAGACTTCTGGGTGAGCAATCAACATCCTGAAGGACACACAATATTCACCAGCAATGTAATACTAATATAATAATAATAATATTATAGATAATCAGTCTTTGAAAAAGTGTCAACATGCTATGTGCATTTAGATCCGCATCTGGCCCTCCAGACTTCTTCAATCGGCCCACGTGAGGATGTAAAAATGGGGGAGGGTGGGCATTGGCAACTGTCGTAGGTGTCAGCATGCTAGACACCCCCCCCAGCCCTCTGAAGCCATCCGTGCCATTCACACACACGGCCCGATGGCAAAAATAATTGCCCACCCCTGATTATAGATCATTGTATCAGAACATTCTTTTCACACAGCAACAGTGTATAAGCCTAAAAAAGACACATCTAGTTCAGCATATAATAAAAATGATCTGCCCCTTAGTCAAATCAAGATTACAACCTAATATGTTTCATCAAATACTGGAGATTTTTTTTTTTTAATACGAAAATCTTGTATGGACAACATTACCACCCAGTTTACAGAGACAAATAACCTTTTAATAATAAAATTGTTTTATATTTATATTCTTTCAATTAGACTTAAATAGCTCATTATAGTATAGATAATATAATTCATCATCGCATTACCTAGAATTTATGGATTTATATGGAATGTGCCAATCAAAATGCATATTTTGCATGATTAAAATTCAGATTCATTGTTGTAAGATTCTTGTTCTCTAAAGACCTATAAATAAAGTAATGAACATATCTTGAAGTAATGAGAATTATGTTTATCTTCTTCATTTCTCAGAGATTTACACTAAAAGAGTAAGGAATCAAACTAGCAGTCTAACCACTCTACATTTAAGATGTTTTCATATTAAATGAGGAGATGTACAGTTAGGTGAGGCTCACATAGTTATACACTGGAACAGTCACTGAATCCAAAATTACTCATTGCAGTTTGCTATGTTGAATGAATGTCTAGACACCTTATACTGACATGGATACTGATGAGAAAAGTTGTTGCTCAATATCCGAATGCCCAGACACTGCAAGACTGGAGGTGACAAAAACTGACACTGCCGGAAGGAACTAAATGATAGCCACTGGCAGATGGTTAAGAGCAGATAGTTACCATCTCCAGAGTGTTGGTTTACAAGGATAATTAGACAAGCTAATAAAATAACTCCCCTTAACTTTAAAACATTTAAACTGATGAAAAAAATCTTATTTTTCAGCAGCACTGTAGTTTGAATGTGTAAAACTCTTGAATTCAAGTATAGTACACTTTCTATAAGTATAGAAGTTGTGTAGAACAAACAATAAGTTAGCTAAACTCAACAACGTGGTGGTGAAATTAGTAATCTGATTCATCTGCTATTCTTGGAACTTGCAGATCAGATCACTGTCCTAGGCAAACAGGAAACCAAAGGCGATATAACTTCCTACAACAGTTGCAGATCACACTGCAGTTATTCCACAATGGTTATGAGGACACATACAGTTCTGGAAAATGTTTTTGTTTGAATAATAAAAGTAATCAATTGCCCCATGTCATATTATCTAAAGCAGGGGTCTGCAACCTATGGCTCTTGAGCCAGATATGGCTCTTTTGATGGCCACATCTGGCTCTTTCACTGTAATGAACAGTGCAAGCACTGCTCGTTACAGTCTGCCGGCAAGTGCTGTAGAGAGAAAGCTTTCAGCGCTTCCGGGTTGCTAGCCAATCCAGAGCTGCTGACGTCACCGGCTTCTGGGTTGCTAACCAATCAGGAGCCGTTGATGTCACCGTGAGTCCAGATTGCTAACTAATCCGAAGCCACTGACATCACCTACCGTATGTGACGTCAGCAGCTCCGGATTCAAAAGGGCTGAGAGAGCCACACAAAATTGGCTCTCTCAGCCCAAAAGGTTACTAACCCCTGATCTAAAGTGTTATGGGCCAGCCTGTTGTCAGCTCTAAATTCTAGCTTGTCCCACCATTGTCATGTCCTGATGCTGATGAACTATTTTCTGGCACCAATATCCGCTCACCTATAAAACCTGTGACATGCTGTTGGGAGAGTTAAATAATTACCGTTTAAGAAGCACATCACATGAACTTCATTTTAGTTTCTTAGTATCCAACTGAAGTGTCTCTTTGAACTGCCTCTGATTTATGATCTGGTCCTTCAAATATTATCATTAGTCTACAGTCTCAGTGCCTTGCATCAGTGTTTTTAGCCACTGTGCTATAGTATCTCCGAGTTAAAGTTTTGCCATTGCTGCAGTTGCCACACATTATTAAAAACTTCATTTCAGCATTTCCTTTGTCTGCAGCATTATCAGATATCTGATGAATAAAAATTGTAATGGGGCAATAGATGCTAAAAAGAAAGCTTTTAAAGCATTAAAAGAGGAAGGCAGTTTAGAAGCACTACAAAAGGTATAGGATTCAAAATAAATTAGTTAAAAAACAAATTAAAGCAGTTAAGCTAGAGACCGAAAGACTCATTGCCACACAGTAAAACAAACCCCAAAATTTATAAATAGTAAAAAAAAAAAGAGGTTAAAACAAAAAGTGTTGGCTCTTTAAAAATTAAATAGATAATTTTATGGAGGGAGATGTTGAGAAAGCAAACTTATTAATAAGTTTTTATCCACTGCATACAAATTAATTGTAGGATAAAAATGAAGTGAGATAAAGTCAATGCCCTTTTACGTGTTGCCTGTCTCACATAGGACGAAGCAAAGCATTAAAATGATTAAAATACACAAATCACCAGGTTAAGAGAGAATTAAGAACAGATATAGACAGACCATTATTTTTAATAATTTATAATGACAGGGGATCTTCCACAGGAGTGGGGCATAACAAATGTGGCACCTATATTCAGAAAGGAGTCAAAGAGTGAGAATAAACACTATACACATGTAAGTTTAAATTTTATTGTGGGTAAAATGCTTGAAGGCTTACTAAGAGATGCTATCCTGGAGTATCTCAATGTAAACTAAGGTCAAATGTCCATATGCATGGCTTTATGAAGGATCAGTTGTGTCAGACTAATCTAATTAAGTAGGTAAGTTCTAGACTGGATCTGGGTGAGTCATTGAGTGTTATGTGATAATTTTTCCAAACTATTTGATATTGTGCCAGATAAAAGACTGATATATAAAATGAGAATGTTTGGACTGAAAGAAAATGGGTGTAACTTGGTTAGTAAGTCAGTGGTTCAAAAAAAACAGGGTGGCTATTATATTCACACTGGGTTACTGTTACTAGTGGGGTACCCAATGAGTCAATATATTCACTAATGACCTTGTTGTTAGGTTTAGTACTTACCGGCCCTCTCTCCAGCATTGCTCTGTCTCCGGCGCTGGGAAGCGCCATGCCTCTTCACGTGACCGCGCTCGTGCACATTGATGGGTGCGCACGGCATGGTCACGCGCCTCTTCTGCCTGTCGGCCGCGATCATGTGACAGGCTCCTTTTCTATTTAAGGGAGCCTGTCAGTTTGCTCTGTGCCCGAATATAAAGTGCTTATAGTATCAGTACTTGATTCTAGGCCCTATTAAAGTCCAAGTATCTGTTTTATGTTCTTCCTGCCTGCCTGTTCGTTTACCCTGTGACTGGTTACTCTAAGTTTGCTATCTGCCTGCTTTTAGTATATTACCTTCTC
Organism: Pipa parva; assembly: GCA_019650415.1. NCBI lineage: Eukaryota > Metazoa > Chordata > Amphibia > Anura > Pipidae > Pipa > Pipa parva. Next base: position 16,281 of record WMED01006760.1, read on the forward strand.
TTAAGTTTGCCTTTAATATTCCCTCCACCAGTGAACAGCTACCCCTGGGACTGCGACCTGGATGTTGCAGCAGCTAAGCCCTAACTTCCTTGCGGGAGCTCTAGGTGAAGACCTGCGGCATCTTAGACTCCACACCCAGGTGGTAGCTAGCGTCAAGTTCACTGTGGGGAATTCCTGGTTACGCTATCTCCTATTCCTCCTATTGGGAAATCCTGACACTTGTTGAGGGATTGCGTAGTAAAATTGTAATTTCTGCAGATGATAGTAAACTGTGTAAAAGTAATACACACAAAGGAGGATAGTATTCTATTACAAATGGATCAGGATAAGTTGGAGGCTTGGGCAAAAAAGTGGCAAATAAGGTTTAACACTGATAAATGTAAGGTTATGTATATAGGAAAGGAAAATGCATGTCAAGATTACAAAATGGGAAAAACAGACACAGAAAAGGATTTAGGAATTTTAACAATAAACTTAACTGTAGCTTCCAAGTCAAATTGGATCATGGGGTGTATGATGCAAAACCTAAAGTAATCTATCAGATGTGAAGGTGTGTGTAAGTCAAGAAAGGAGTTATGTTCCTCCCTAATTTTGTATTGAGTTATTGACTAAAGTGAGAATTCAAATAAGTTTCTCAAAAAGCAGATTTCCATAACAAATCCGCCAATGAGACAATTTTAAAATTGTGACCGCTAAAATATTCTCATAATGAAGTTATGACAGTATGAGTCTATTGCGACCGTCTTTAGCTGGCGAATTCAAACCTTTCCGCAACAATTTGAAGTTTAGCCAATAACCCCCTATGTCTTTACTTTAAGAATGCTGTAAAATACGAGGTAATAGCATACTATACTTCTAGAAGGTTCCTTACCTGAACAGTCATATGTAATAGTGTAAGCTTTATATTGATTTTGTATATATATCAGTATGTACAAAAATGTACAGGTTCCCCACTAATGGCACTGCTGTTATTGTTCTCTATGGTAAATGACTCAGTAGAAAAATGCCGTGCTGATGTGTGTACAATGTACTTTCCTCTCATATTTTACACACTAGTTAAGAGGAAATAAATGTAAGATATTAGGTACTTAAGGCTAAGCTTTGTTGGATCATCAAGCTGGGAAGTTTCTTTGTATAAACAGCACCACTTACTAACAGTTTTACTTTCTAAAAAAGCAGACTTGATAAACAAAATCTGTAATCTTTCCATTAATATAGTTTAACTGTAAGATTACTGATAAAAAATAATATCTTGTAGGCTGTAGTTACCACAATCCCTGCATTGTAAAAGCAATGTACTCCTAGCTTAACCTCCCACTGATGTCAGCTGGTCTGTAAAAGGCAGGAACAGTTAACTGTAACACTGAGGCAGGAGTCGCTGAGGGACTCAAATGTAACAAGATGATGTGACATTGATACTGTCGAACTGTAACTTAAACCAGTTAACTGAATCAGGAAACCTGAAGATAAAAGTCATGAGATCAGAGCCTGATGAAGGGAGGTTTACACCACCCTGAAATGTTGTGATTTTGTGCTCTCCACAATAAATGGGTATGTTCCCCTAGTGGCAATGCAGTCAAGCAGTGTAGTCTTTTTTTCCTACCAGAGAAAGGCAGCATATGACACAGAACCAAGAGTAATACAAACAAAATACTGGAACGTGGACCTGAAGCTTTAAAGGGACACTCCGGACAAAATTGAAAAAAATGCATGTGTTAGTATGTAGTAATTACTAACTTTTATTAAGTGCATTTAATTTTCAATTTGGGCCATAAGATGCATTTTCTTTCCTGTGTAGAAGTGCTATCCAGCACTTCCTTGTTTGGTAGTTCATCTTCTTTCTTCTCTACCGTATCCTGTTGAAGCAGTTCAGTTCAGCCACATTCTCCTCTTCTG
>WMED01006761.1:384-18174 GCA_019650415.1 Pipa parva
GAGGATAAGAATCAGATCATCGGGCCGCCACTGCATAGAAGCGCTACTAGCCTACTAAGCTGTGCAGCAGGCTGAGAGTCTGAGAGTGGGATTATACAGGTGTGTCAGTCATCAAGGACTGTGTGTGGGGGGGGGGCACGATTTCATTATTCTGCCTTGGGAGCAAAATAAACTTGGCCCAGCCTGCATTGGTGAGCTGGGGTATAACGCTACTATCTTCCAGCAACTGGAGGTCTCCTGCTGGAGCTCCTGGAATATGCGACTTTACCTAAAGTTGTATATCCTTGGAGCTCCGGCGTCAGGTAACTTCCGGAAGCAGGTTATATCTCAGCTCCGCGCCATATACACAGGAGCTCCAGTAGCAGGTGGGCACAAAGAGATTCAGACTGAGGAAAGTTAAAAAACCTCACTGGTATGTGTTAGAGTGTAAACACACACACACACACACACCACAGCAGTAGCAGAAACATGTTTCTATAATACTATTACTAATACATTTTTATCTGCTCTATTTTTTTTTCTTTTTTGTATTTTTGTGGTGAAGCGGCCTCCGACAAGCGTGTCGGAAATTTATTTGGCCCCCCAGGCCGAAAAACGTTGGGCATCACTGATTTAAGGGATCTGATTGGAGGAACTTTATGGAGGAGCTATAATGTCAATCATCATTTAGCTCCGCCAAACCCAAGTCAGGAATTGCAGCAGAAAAGAAGCAGGGAGTTTACTTCTTTTACTACAGTCTTAGCTGAATGATTTCAGCACTCCACTAAGACATCTCCCTGCTTCCTAAAAAAAATCTGTTAAGTGGACCTGACAGGTCCACTTTAAAGCCTTTATACATTAGGTGTTAACAAATTTTTCTGGAGTAAACTGACATTTGTCTGGAATTTCTAAATAATTTTTAACAAGAACCAGCATTCAGGATATCTCCCCTCTGTTAGAAATGTTATTAGCAAAAATAGGTTAAAGTATGCTATTGTTAGGAAGTCCACTCACCTCTCTCCTTCGCTCTAGCGCCGGTTTCTCTGCAGCGCCGGGAACGCCACATCTCTTGCTCAGTGCTCTCATCTTGTGCTTGCTGATGTCACAGGTGCTGATGACGTGGCTTGGTGTGGTCATGTGACAGGCTCCCTTTCTATGTAAAGGACCCTGTCAGTAATAGTGGTGACAATTATAGGACTATCTATGTTTCTGGGTGCAGCTATTCCTGCCTCTATTTCTGTGTATGACCTTAGCCTGTATTCTGACCTTGCCTGTACGCTGCCTGCCACGACCCTTTTGCTTTGTCTATAGTTTTTGTCCAATTGCCACCTGCCACGACCTTGGCCTGAATCCCGACCATTCTTCCTAGTATTCGTTTGGTACACCACCATCTGTGGACAGCAACTCCAGGGTTTGCAACGTGGACACAGCACCGCAGCTAACTCCTAACTTCCTTGCGGAGGCTCTGGGTAAAACTGGGTGTGTCTTAGACCCCAGGCCCTGGTGCTTGCTTGCGCCAAGTCCTCCTTTCTACTCCTAGTTGCCATCTCCTACTCCTAACTTCCAGAGTGGGTTCATATCCTGACAGCTGTGCACTGCAATGGGTCAAATGGGTACAAGGGTATAATGACTCATTACTAAGGAGTGAGAATGCTTTAAAGGAGACCTAAAGCAAAAAATTAAAAAAGAATTATTAAAATACTTACCTTATGCAGAGCTGATTGAGTATAGTCACAGCATGAGCTGTGCTGTAATTAGCTGGCACCCAATGCTTCCTTCACAGCGCGCAGGCTGACTGAGAAGTCAGCGTGCAGCTCCTTCGACTTGATTCACTAGCCTCATACATCATCACGCTCATTGCGGGGAGCATTCGCATTGGCCCCCGCAACAAATGTGGTTTAAGCCATTTTTCACCCGGGAAGAAACAAGTTGGGAGGAGCTTCGCGCTGGCTTCTCAGTCAGCCAGCGCTGTGAAGGAAGAATCAGGTGTCAGCTAATTACAGCACTGCTCATGCTGTGACTGTAATCAGTCGGCTCTATATAAGGTAAGTGTTTTAACACTGCTTTTTTATTTTTTTGCTTTAGATCTCCTTTAAAATAACATTCTGGCCAAAATTGAACAAAATGCATATGTTAGTAAATACGAATTAGTAACTTTTATTAAATGCATTTTATTTTCAATTTGGCCCTAAAATGAAATATCTTACCTGTTTAGAAACATTTCCGTGTTTAGGATTCCATCTTCATCTGTGCCGCCGACTCTACTTTGTCCTGGAGCTGAAAATCTTCACAGCCATGTTCTTCTCCTGTCAGTCTGCAGTCCTTCGCCAGCATCTCCTAATAGTCACATGGAAGAGCGGCACATCATCAAGGGGAGCCGGGTTGATGATGCGCCGCTCTCCCATGTGACTATTAGGAGATGCCGGTGCAGGGCTGCACACTGATAGGCTCACCACCTATTCATAAAAGATTCTGGGGGTTATTCACTAAGGTCATATTCTCAAACAGCGAATTCCCATACCAAATCCATGACCACGACAATATTCTCATTATAAAGAAGAGACTGCGACAGTAGCAGTCTATTGTGACTGTCTTTAACTGGCGAATTCACACCCATATGCAACAATTCGGACTTTAGTGAATATCCTCTATGTTATCACAAACACAAAAGAATGATAACTAAATGATACATCAGTTTCAAAGAACATTACTTAACACTCTATTAATTCCTGGTTCTAGCTCCATTATGCTTTTGGGTAAAGACCTGAGCCTACCAATGCTAGGACCCACGGGAGGATCCTATGGTGCTTTGGAGGACCAGTCTGTCTGTGGTAACATGTAAATACTGTTTTACAGACAGCTGACTGAGTATGGTTGACTATCAAAAATGTGATCCAGCTCAGTCAGTATCAATGACAATTTATTTGGAAGTTAGAAATAAACAAATATGCAGAATGTTTGGCCTGCAATAGATTTCTATTAATGCAGAAATGTGAGTTTATCCTGCACATTAAGGGCATTCTATTGCAGGGGTGGACAATTATTTTTGTCATCGGGCCGCGTGAATGGCCCGGATGGCTTCAGAGGGCTGGGGGCGTGTCTAGCATGCTGACGCCTGTGGCGGTTGGCCACGCCCCAATTTTTACATCTTGTCGCGGGCCGGTCTGAGAAGTCTGGAGGGCCAGATACGGCCCGTGGGCTGTAGTTTGCCCGGGTCTGTTCTATTGTGTAGGATAACACATATTAAGGACATCTTACCGTACTTTTAATTAAAATATGAAATCTGTAATCTAGATGAATGATTATTAGGGGTACATGCTTCAAATAGCATGTAGATCTATTTAGCTACAGTACGTAGCACATATCTTTGCTGATTGTTAATCAGTCATGAAAATTAGATTAAAAGGTAACAACCCACGTTTAAGGCCTCATTCACATTTGATACTGTATCCACAAAAAGCTCTGGACAAGTTCCCATTGAAAATGATAGTGCATCCTTCATAATATCACCCACTAACGAAAACCAGCCTTATTGAACAAATATTTACAAAAGTCTAAAAGTTTTTTGATTCGTTAACGCTCAACAAACAGCCTATCTTTATTGATATCACTGTTTTCACCTATTTACAAAGCAGTGCAAGGTAGATGTTATTGCTCAAAGTGTTCCCCTGAATCAAGCTTACATTAGCCAGTATTCCCTATGGAATTAGTCCTGTCATTTAGCCACAGTCCACAAAAAAGTACAAAATATTTTCTCATCAAAAAAAAAAGGTAATGGAAGATGTACTCAATTGGAAAACACTGCAAGTGGTAACTGATCAATATTTAACAAAAATACAGTTTTCTGCTGCAAGCCCCTCCCTTTAAAGCCAGGGATAATTAATTGGTCGCAGGTGCTGGTTTCCTTGAGCGTTGTGGCCTCTATCACAGGATTCCATTAAGTAAACAATGGGCTGTACTGTACATTGCATTACTTTTGGATTTAATCCACTTAATTATTTATTTAGTGGCCTTCACCAACACACACCTTCATCAGGAGGGTATCATTAATGATTTTTTTTTTCCAATGGCAAACATTTTTTATCAACTCCATATAAATCAACCAAATCAAAAAATACAGGGGAATGAAAATGAATAGCAGGGCAACAGAAATTGAAAGAGTCAAAATGGCCTTAATAAATATTCCTCGTGGATAAATTTTACAATAATCATATTCAGTTTTTATGAAATTGTACAGATAATATTTTTGGAATGGAAACATGGGTACTATCACCCTGGGAGATATTAATCTATAATTAAATGTGTAGTTAAACAAAACAAGAATTGTGCAGTTGTCTTATAATTTATCCATTAGAGCAGAGGTCCCCAACCTTTATTGCACCAGGGACCGGCTTTAAGCAAGACCAGTTTTCCATGGCCCGGCGGGGTGGTGGTGGGGAAGGGGCGGAGCTTTGGTCATATGGGGGCTGGGTTATAGAGGGGTGGAGCTTGTAAATATAAATGTTTGTGTTTCAGCCTAACTAAAACATGAGTCATTGATAAAATACCACCCTAGTGCCTTCCTGTAGCCCATTCTCTCTATCCATGTACTGTACAAGATGAGTCAGTGAGGAGAGCCTGCTGCCCCACCCCGTCCATGCTGTGCTGGATGGCCGCGTCACTAAGACCCGCCCAATGCCCCGCCCCGTCCTGCATAATGTTCTCTGCCGGGAGCTGCGAGCTGTCATGGCTACGGCAGAGAACATTATCAATTCACACAGCTGTAAAATCACACAGCTAGCGCCGCGGACCGGCTGAAAAACCCCAAGGCCCTGTCCTGGTCCGTGGACCGGCGGTTGGGGACCTCTGCATTAGAGGAGCTGGTAAATTGAATTCTGTGAACTGCTTTATATGCTTCAGTAAAATGTAAAAATAAGTTCCCATTTACACATATAAATTTGTAGTGAAATAAGGCTGCGTGTATCAATTAATTTATACCTTTCTGTTATACTTAATATTTATAGTAAAATCTATTTAAATTAACACCTCATTTGAATGTGTGTTTAGATTTTAAGGTAATCCTTTACACTTGCACTGTGAGGTTTATTTTCAACCCTCAGTTCACAGGTTTCACAGTAGCACTGTTTTTAAATTATAAACTGTTATATATTTAATTGGAAGATACTTTTATTGTCTGTAGTTTAATTTAAATCATTTAATTTGTGAGGAGACCTAAAGAATGAAACAGATTACAGCATTGTCTGCTTGCAGCAGAGCTGATTTTCTAACACGATCTGAGGAACAGTATGGCAGTATAGACAGATTTGGATTTGCAGTAATAACCAATGATCATATTTTTACAAAACATTTGAAATAATTAAATAACTTGTATTATAATCGAGTATATTTTAGTTTTTAAGCAAGAGTGCTCACATTTTTAGGGGGGCAATTCAGCAAGGTTCGAACTCACCTTGCCATCCTTCGATTCACCTCGCAAAAATGGTTACGCGCTGGCTTCTCTCCTACACGCGCACATCAGCGAACGCTTTAAAGGTATTCCAGTCTCGCGAGGCGACTCGAGTAGTCACGAGGTGACTGGAATACCTTTAAAGCGTTTGCTGATGTGCGTGTGTAGGAGAGAAGCCAGCGCGTATCCATTTTTGCGAGGTGAATCGAAGGATCGCAAGGTGAGTTTGCACCTTGCTGAATTATTCCCTTAATTTCCAGAACTGGAACACCATTTGGAAAGAAACATGTATTTATGTATATTTTTATTTATAAAGTGCCACAAGGTTACGCAGCACTGTACTATCCAACAATACAGTTATAATACAGACAAGGGAAAGTATGTAACAAGTAGCAAGTTAAGTAAATTCATAGTATATAATTAAGTAAATACATCACTCTAAGGGGGTAATTCAGGAATGATCGAAGTACCCTTGCAAAGCTTCTCATCACTTCAATGAGACGGGTACACGCTCACTGGTCTCCTGCACACGGAGATCAACAAACGCTTTAAAGGTACTTCGGCTCACCTCGCGACCACTCGAGTCGCCTCGCCGAGCCAAAGTACCTTTAAAACATTTGCTGATCTAAATTTGACATTCTAAATGTCAAAAGTAGGACACAGTAAATCACAAGTCGGCAACCTTTTTGGCTGAGAGAGCCATATAGGTTCTGCTCTGCTTTTGAATCTGAAGTCGCTGACATCATATGTGATGTCACATAGGTGATGTCATCGGCTCCAGATTGGCTAGCAACCCGGAAGCACTGAGAGATCTTTGTCTATACAGTGCTTGCCGATGATTAGCCGGCAGACTGTAACGAGCAGTGCTTGTATGTGAGCACCACTTGTTATAGTCAAAGAGCCAGATGCAGACACCAAAAGAGCCACATCTGGCTCGAGAGCCATGGGTTGCCAACCCCTGCATGATACGTTTATTAACTGGGAGCCAAGGAGCAGACAAGAGTTGTAAAGGAGACTTCTGGGGAGACAGGGAAATTATTCTAGCAGCAGAATTTAGAATAGACTGAAGTGGGGAAAAATGGGAAACTGGAAGGCCAGTTAGAAGGGCATTGCAATAGTTCAAGTGGGATAAGATGAGGGCATTAGCAGTGGTCTGAGAGAGAAATGGACAGATCTTGGTAACATTATGAAGGAAAAATCAACATGACTTTTAAAAGAGTACCATAAAATAAAATAAAAATGCCTCAAATGCATTGATACAGTAATTAGTCTATACTCAGTCTGTGCTTTCAGTAATTGTAAATTGTGTCTATAAAGTAGGGCTGGAGCCAGACTAGCGCTTGTAAGCTCTGTATTTTTAAAAAAGAGCATCCCAAAAATACGCCGGCATATTTTCAGATTGCGCTTTACAATGGGTGTTTAAGTGATGTGTGTTTACGCGATGTGTGTGTCCACTACTTATACCTGTCCCGTGACATTGTTTGCGTTGTGTCCCTATGCTACCTAAAAATGCGACATGAAACATTCTGGCGCATGGTCATGCCAGTGTGACCAGATCAGGTAATTATAATGGGGATTTTTTTTAGTGTTTTTTTAGAAAGCAAAGGGGCTAACAACATGGCTGCTGTCTGTAAAGATAAGAACAGACAGAAAGCAATAAAATGCATGAATGTAACTTCACAAACAATATGTTTAACAAGTGCAGTATTTGAGTAACTGATGTTCCTGTCCAAATTGGAGTTTTTATTTATTTATTTTTTGTTTTGTTTTTTGTTTTTACTGGTCCTTTAAACAGTAGCTAAAATAATATATGCTCAGCATTGGGCCAATCAATATTCTTGTCGTTTTTCAACATCGCTGTGGCTCTCCTACTACAGCTTGGGGCTTCATTTGGCTGGAAGGCCATTAGCTGGTTATACCTGTTTCTCAAGATTACTGGGTAACCAGTTTATAATATAATAGCAATACAATAGTGTATACAACAGCTGCAGGTTCTTGCAGGTTCACGTTATCATGGGGTAACATGGGAGTGAATGATAGCATTAAACAGTATGTTATCATGTTGTTGTATAGTAACATTACATTCTTACATACTGCTTTCTTGTACAGTTTTGGAGGAACACATTTTTATTTACATTCCTCACTTCTGGACAGCATATGAGAATGTTGTTTCCTAAAACCAGGGCTGGTTTTAGCCAAAGTGGGCAAGGAAAAACTGAAATATTGTACCAGCAGCATACTCATATTAAGAAAAATGCTGAATTCTGTAATCATACAATGATATTCCCACATTTTAATCCAACCCATATACCAGTGGTGGTGAACTTTTTTGGGACCGTGTGCCAAAAAGATGGAGTCACTCACCAGCACCATCCCCTGAAGTACCGGCGCTGATGATTGAAATAATCGCACCTGCTTCGGGGGAGAAGTGCGCCCGGGTCAAGAGAGGAGCGCTCCCCAGCAAGCGAGCGCTCCTTCAGTGTAGGCCTGAAACCTGTCAGGTCGGATCCGCGGCCTGCACTGAAGGTAGAATTGGCGACAACGTGCATGCCCTCTCTGGCACACATGGCATATGTTTGCCTTCCCTGCCCTATACACGCACACATTATAACTCCACCCCCTTATACAGTGACATTCCCACATTATAACTCCACCCCTTTAAACACAGTTATATCCCCACATTATAACTCTACCCCTTTATGCACAGTTATATCTCCACATTATAACTCCACCCCCTTATACAGTGACATTCCCACATTATGACTTCATCCTTTATACACAGTTATATTCCCACATTATAACTCCACCCCTTTATACACAGTAATATTCCCACATTATAACCCCACCCCCTTATACAGTGACATTCCCACATTATAACTCCACCCCTTTATACACAGTTATATTCCCACATTATAACTCCACCCCCTTATACACAGTTATATTCCCACATTATAACTCCACCCCTTTATACACTGTAGCAGACTGGGATATAATGTCACTGATTTTGTGTAAAATGGTGTATTGTGAAGTGGTTTTAATTTGTATTATGTGGTATTTTTCATTGTTCTGGATGATACTGTGTGCAGCATAGAGTATAGAGAAAGCAGCAGCCAGTTCTGGAAGAGTTCATCCAGAAATCTCTCCTGTGTCTCAGGTGAGAGTGAGTTACTAATTAAGGGACTTTATAGAAAGTTTGCCTCTTAGTAAAAGTGTTCACTCTTCCCCAGCTGGAGGGGAGGTTCCACCCAGTGAGAGAGATTGCTGTATGTTAAAGGGTACCTGGGGGTAGGAGACCTCTAGGTGTGCCCTAGGGCAAAAGTTGTCCTGCAGAGCTATTCTTATAGCTGTGGTCCTGAGAGAGTGAAGACATTCCTGGGGTAGATGGCCCTAGGGGGATGTTACAGGAGGGAGTCCTGTGGAAGAACACTGGCCCTAGTTTAGAGGTAAGTGTAGGGATAGTTACTGTTATAGTGTGTGTCAGTGTAGACGATGTAGATAGTGTAGTGGTGCGAAGAGCCTTGTAAGTCCGTGACAGTCATAAGTGTTCAAATTGGTAGTGAATTCGTCACATTGAAGGATGCTTAAATAAGCGGAGTTGGTGAAGTTGTAAAGGACGCAAATTCTCTATCCTCTATCTAAAGTACCACTCCCAGCATCCTTAGCTTGCCAATCATTGCAGGTTATAGAAGCAAGAGTTACAGGTAGCTCTAGGGCGGGAAAGTTTACTTCACTGTGCTATTAGTTGGTTATAGACGTCTTAATACATGCAACAGTAGGCTTTTATATAAAGGTAATTATAGCAATATTGGTGCTGGAGTGCTTTGTTTGCAGATATGTATACTTGACGGGATCATGTTATTTATATTTATGCATGCTGTGAAAATTTACATGGGAGCAAAGATTTTTTGGGGAAATGAGAGAAGAATGATTGAAGTAAAACCTCTGTCTGCCACTGATTCTATATTCCTTTAATGATTATAGGAAATGTAGGCATGAAACCCATGCAATTTGTGAAAACTTGTCACACTGCAGCACATAATTTTAAGTGAAACAAATGAGCATTAACTGTTCCTTCCATAAACTAATGAATACCTTCTTGTGAGCACCAATGTATCATGGGAATTGTAGTCTTTCTGGACAAGATACCCTATAATACTATTTTTAGTGCAAAGACACAACTACGAATTATATCTAGTACAAAAAGAAAATCTGTTTTATCAGCAATGCTTATCAAATGGGGTAAATTGGCTTCAAGGTGTAAATGTATTTTGTTTAATTTTCCTAAACAGCAATGTGTATTAAAAAGGATAATATACCCTTTAATTAGTAATTAATAAGTACTAAGGTTAGTAGAAGTTATTGCGTTCTATTCCCTGTTCATTGCTATGTCATGCTATTTGTATGGCCATGGAAGTCCTTGGTGACAGCAGCAGTGTATAGATGGAGGAAATGTGACTAGATGTACTTCTCCTAATTTACCCATTTGACTTTGCCACATCAGAGTGGCAACTGGGGAACTGATGACAGGGCTTCGCTTTCTACTTCTATCCAACTGACTACGCCGCACAATGCATCCAACAGCAATCAGAGTCAATAATGAAAAGTGAAATTGCGACTATTTCGGAGATGCAACTCGAATTATAGCAAGGTGAGTTCGACAGGTGAATTCACCCTTTAGACAATCAGTCCCTGACTATCCTCATAAATTACAGGAAAGAGTACATTATTCTCTATATAAAAGATGTGTGTTCTGCAGGTGGAAACATATCATGTTGTTTAGATCAGTGCTACAGGTGCAGTATTTCCCATGCACAATTTTCTACAACAGCTGTATTAAAGTCTCTTTTAGACAAAAGGACACATTTGTTAGTAAAACATAATATTCAGCAAAATCAGAAATCAGTTAAACACTGAATTAATGTTTATAGCATGCTGCACATACAGCGCCCACACCAGGAACATAAAAATGTATCATACGGGATGTACAGGTTACTCTCCATTTGCTAATAGATGGAGTTCTGCAACAAGAATAGTTGCATGTGCTACAACAGAGGTGGGCAAACTAGGGACCACAGGCCGCATACGGCCCTCCAGATGTCTCCAACCGGCCCGTGCGAGGATGGAAAAATGGGGGGGGGGGGCGGTCGTGGAGTCCCCCATGCCTCTGAAGCCATCTGGAACATTAACGCGGCCCGATGGTGAAAATAATTGCCCGTCCCTTTGATACAATGTAAACATTATTTGCAGGATAGTCTGATAATATTGAACAATTTATCACAGGTTGTAAATATAGCCTTTTGTGTTTCATACTGTCTAGATCTGCCAATAGAGGTCTCTGGTTATGGCAATGCAGCAACAGTGTTAGTATGGCTTTTTGAAAAATATTAGGGCTGGGTTAGGGGCAAAGTCTCAGCAGCAGGGACTTCATTTCAGACCCTGCTACTGAAAAGCTTACAATCTATTTTCCCTGCACAATCACACACAGACTAGGGTTAGTTTACTCACGTTTCAATATAATATTATATCCTTGGAGAAAACCAACACAAGTATGGTGGGAACATATACAAACTAGATAAATATGATGTCCAAGGTAGGGTCGAACCCAGGACCCAGCTATGCTAACCACTAAGCCACAGCACGGGAAATGAAGTCCCTGTGCCCATAACTTTAAAGCCCAGGATGCCCAGGGCTAGATTGTCTCAATTAGGAATGGATGAAAGATAGATCAGACTCTGGAAGTATGTCCCATGTGTTCTTACTCAGTCAGTGATAATGTGGGAATAACCACTTGGAATTTTTTTTTTGTAGCTCAGCTCAACCCAACTTTGAGCTTTATGGAAATATTGTTGCTTGGGAAGGATTAGATAATGCTATCAGGTCATGCCATATAATTATTCACGCAGGAATGTACTAAGACATTTACACCAACCATTAAGTTCCATAAATTCCATAAAGCTTAAAGGGATCACAGCTCCTTTGCATTCACTAAGCTTGTTTTACAATTTGAGCACAACTGAGACAAAACTAAGCTGTGTGACTGTGATTATAACATTACTGGTAGGGTGTCCTAAATGGGAGTTCAAATATTTTCTATATTATTATTATTTACAAATTCTTGTAATCAGCATTTTCCAGGTGCAGTGTGTCGTGGGATGGGGGGTATTAAAATGGCACTATGAGCTAATTTTATCTAGTGGTGATAAGGATATGGGGGAGGGTGTAGATACTTAACAATGTGAGTTTCCAACGATGCCCCTGCTTTTTTCGCTGATTTGAAGTCTTCTGCTGCTGACAGCCAACACAATCCTCTTCACTTCTTGTTCCCCTTTATTTTAGTGAAATGAGCAAGGGCAGTAGCAATAATCATTGTTCATGGTGCTGATTTGTTCCATTGTAGTTATCTATAGCACCAAACAACAATTAATTTCAATCAACCCATTGTCGTCAGATAAACGCATCATAAACTCATATTTTGTATCTTTTCACAATACTAACACGTGAAGAAGAAAAAAAAAAGAAGAAAAATACGCCGAGCGTATTCTTCTATTGTACTTACCAGCGACAGTGTGAACGCTCCCTCAGCGTTCACATCACTTCCTGTGCGGTCGCATTTTTTCACAGCATATAATATGTCGGCCAAAATGAGACACACAGCGCTCCGCACCCAGCGTATGCGCATCATATGCTGGTGTGTCTGGAACTAGGTAAGTACCATCGGCTTGTATTGAGCCGTATTTTTTTTTTCTTTTCACACTAGTGTATGATGTGCTGCGCATCATGTGCTTGTGTGAATCTAGCCTTACTAACAGCAATCAGATTATGTAGAGCAATCAGCATTCCTGTGGGGTACTAGAACTATACTATATAAATCAGTGTACTTTAGCCTTAATATTACTAATCTCATTTCAATCAAATTTCATATTCCTAATAAAGCACCAGTAACACCAGAAAAAGAAAATTGCTATTTGCATTAGCATGGCAGTTATTACTAATCACACTTTTTTATTGGTTTGTGTTGTCTTTTTCTCTTTCTGCCGGTTGGTCAAATTGGGCTATTGGGGCACTCCATTAATAGGTATTATTTTCATTTCCCTGGAGACAATAGGACTAGCTAACAGATAAATGATGGCTGCAACCACAATATAAAAAAAAAATACAAATCAGGAATTTAACTTAAAGATAACATTTTTGGCAGTATAATTTACCAATAATTGCTATGGTAAAGCAAATGATTTTTTTTAAAGGACAACTGTAGGCTTGATTAGTGTGGGGGTGATTAGGAAGGAGATTGCTACTTAATGATAGTAGGGTTAGGCTTCAGTGCTGCTCCTGATCTCTGCTATGCTTGCGAAAAAGATCTTCTCTATCCAGCCGCCGCTGCAGTCCTCTCTTCTTCCAATTAATGACTGTTTTGTCGAAAAGATCAAGCGCAGTAGAAAATCTGGTACTGGATTGAGAAGATCCATTTGGCAGGTTATGAGAGATCAGGGGCAACGCCAGAGCCTAACGCTGTTATCAGTAGGTAGCACCCCCTTCCTCTTCCTAATCACTCCTAGTAGAAACAAGCTAATAATTCTCCTTTCATTTTCTGCTGTTTTTGGTCTCTTGAACTCAATGAATTTGAGCAGCCCAGTCAGTGGCAGAACTTACCAACCAGGAGCCACTTTGCAAAATCTGAACACTTACTGGTAACTGAGGGGTGAAGGTGCTGGGTAGAGAAGAAGGGTTGCAGCAGCCCTGCCAGGCCCTCTGGTTTATCTGGCCTGGTCTCAGTCACAAAAGCTGCTGCCCTTATTGTTACACCACTGAGCCCTGCACCACTGTACAGCAGTTAGCTAAATACTAAAAAAGAATAAATAAAAGATCCATCTTTTCTCTGTGAATGTTACTTTGTGGCTTTCCTAGAGAGGCATGACTGCGTTAATTACCAATGTGACATTTAAATGTTTTCTTACCCATATGTTTTTTTTTCTAATTTTAATATAACAAAATGATATTCCTTCAGAAAGATAAACCTCCCAACATATCTATATTATATATACTTACTGTCTGCCCTAAAAAAGTGACAAGAAATTAAATACTTTTCCTTTAATAAGCGTAAACATTTCAGTCAGTGCCTTGGAAATGTACCTGTATATATGGATTCCCAGCAGATGGGCTCACAAGTGATCTTTTATTTGTTTTGGTTTGGTGTCATTACTCACAGAAAAACTCTCAGACAGCAGCAAATTGTTCAAAGTATTCCCACTGATGTTGGCACAGATTCCTGTTAAATACCACTTTGCAAGGAGCAAGACTTGGCCTAGTGAGTGAGCTTTTAGTTTTTGAAACACCCAAGTAGCTTATATTTAAACCTTTAGGGCTTATTTACACTGGCATCTTTGTAGCTGCTACTCTGAAGCTGTGAAATGGCTGTTAGAATTTGTAGCAAAATGCCAGTTTACCCTTGTCCACTATTTTAGTGCTTCTGCAACTATGCAACAATAGAATTGCTGCAATAATTGTAAACGGGACTGTGCAATTTCAGTGCAACTGCATTATGCTGAATGATATTTTGTAAGTTGCAACTATTAGATGGGTTGCATGAAAGTAGCAGTCACATTCAAACGCCGAAGAGAACAGGCGGCGCGCCCAACGCCACAGGAGCGAAGGCCCGGTAAGTACTTTCCTTCGATTCCTTGCGCCCCACCTGTAACACCTAGGTGCCCCACACTTTGAGAAACGCTATATTAGGGTATATCGCTTGATGATCCGATTCAATGTTGATGGTTGTATACTTCGTATACAGTGGTACTATAAATAATATATTACACTTACATCTAATATATACTATTTGCTATCAACCTTAAGTAGTGATGTATTCGGCTGGTTACATGTCATAATTGTTGTTGTACTTAGCATGACATAATACCATTTGTTATGATGCATTTCAGGTGAAATGTTTCCAATTTTATCTAGTAGGTCTTGTTTCCTCGTTTTTCCTCTTCATTGGATAAATATGACCTTTGAGAGCTCTAGCTAGATATCAGTGAATAATTAAGGGTCTCTGCTGGTGAGTACATGCACCTTATAGCATTACTGTTATTGTTTTGTAAGGAAAGGTCAGATAAACCCATAAAGGCTATGTTGCTCTCAAAAGAATGATGTTAATAATGACTGCCAGTTACCTATCAGATTATTCACAGTATAAAATATTTGTTGCATAGAGCTAGTGTAAATCCAGGCAAGTAACAAGTGGCAGTGTTTTTGTTTATCGTAAGCAGAGTTCAACTCTACAGCCCATCCATGGATATGTGACGGCTCCCACATACCTCTCACCAAAGTTGCGGCAGGTGTGTTTGTATAAAGTTTTAGCACCAACACCACAAGGGTATAATTCTAACTTCAGGTTATTGAAGTAATGCATATATTTAGATTTTAGTAAGAACTGGAAATCTTTATTTTTATATATAATGGTATTATATTAATAACTGCAACATCTGGTTTAGTGTCATGGTTCCTTTAAAACCAGATGTTCCACGGAATGCTATTGGGTGGTGGGGGTAGGAACGTTTTTATACATTACTTTTATACTTGGATTTTTAGCATCTGGTAAATGGAGTGTAACAGACAGGAACATCTTGCTTAGCACCCTTTTAGTAAAACATTCCATGGTTTTCACTTTGCTTTTAATGTCAATTCACATCAGGAATTTGTTGTTCCACTTCAACAGAAAAGGAGGCAAGAGCATACATTTCATCACTTAGTAATCTGGTTATTATTTACAATCAAAAATATTCCTTCAGAAAATGAGTGCATTTCAAGATAGTGTCACGGAATGGAACTTTAGGGAGATTCCCCTTGGTCATTTTTGTGAAGTTGTTTACACCGCATAGCATGTTTACACATACTTAACAGAGGCAAGCTAACCAGAAAAATGTTTTTAGATGTATGCACTGAATGAGGAGCTCTTTAACAGATGGGGTTGAGCCACGCATGTAATTAAATGTAAAGACAAGTGGGAACAGAATCACTTCCTGTTGCCTAAGTTCCCAAACTGCAGATGAATAAGTTGGATATAGACCATCTGCTCAGAACTTCTTTAAAATGTCACTGTAGAAATAGAGGCTTATGAAAAATGGAATGATTTAAATAGATCTGAAACACTCACTGCCTTATTACAAAACATCCTTTATATAAAAGAAAACACCTCATTGCCCCTTCCATCTGTTCTTAAACATGATGCAACATTGAATCTTGCTTACCTTAATTTTCCTCTCTCATTTCAAACTTCTGCATCAGACACATCAGCAGCGTATGATTAACCCATTGGGACACTGAGAAAATTCCCACGGACTCCAGGCAGGGCCCTGAAGGGATCCATTCAGCGGGTCTGGGTGCCTAAGTAGGGCCAGCCCACTAGGATCATGACTCCCTCTCTTGCCGGCCATCTTGACATGCAGGTGCCCCTAAGACCTACCACCCAATATTTGCATGTGGAATGAGGGGTCTGTGGTAGGACCCTCACTCCTTAAGTATTGGAGAGAGAGTCCTTTGATAAAATGCTCTCCAATTACCTGTTCTGATGTCTTTTTTGCTGGTCCATGAAATAATGTTGGATGGCCCATGTGGTCTGCAACGCCCTTGGTCCTCTTTCACTCACAAGCTAGTCCAGGGTAGACCTCCATCCTTGATCCATCAGTCTATATAGGGTCTTAATATGTTGTCACCACCTTCTGTGTAAGGGATGGGAGTTGGGGGGCTAGTGCCTTGATCTGCTGTAGTTCATTAAGAATTGTTCCTACGTGCCTCTCATAGCAAAAGGGTGGGAGTAGGTGAGCAATATTGATCCCCCAGCTCTATTTTTAACCCCTTTGTAACTGGTTTATGATTTTTTGTTGCTAGTTTGCAATGTTTAATTGGTGAATGTTGCTGGTTACTTGGTCATTTGGATACTATCCAATATACTTTGTTTAATGCTAGTAGTACAATTTCATTCAGGAACATACGCTTTACTCCAGGTCTGGAGCAGTGAACATTTTTGAACAATACTGGATGCATTATACAAGGGAACAAAGAAAATAGAGTACGCATGACATTTACTAAAGTTGAAATTGTTTTTTTAGCCATTTTTCACCCCCAAATTTTTTTGCCTGATTTTCGGGTGAAAAAGTGAAAAAAACTTTTGACTTTAGTAAGTTTCGCCCATACAGAGAGAAATATAGAAGCTGGGCATTAAAAAACATGCAATGTGTTGTTAAAAGTAGCAGTTGTACAAAGCTGATAAATTAGGAAAATGATGGGAAAACTATAATAAATATTTTTTTTCTACCATTTCAACTTTTTATAAATATGCCAAACTGCGAAGCTACTAATTTTTATGCATTATGCAAAATTCTAAAAGTTATGTTTAACATTAAAATATTATGTCAGGATGGAGGCTAGTTTTTGTGTAATTGTCCTAGCATTAATCTTCTCTAGGATACAAGGAGCTGTAATAGTTAAGGCTCATATTAGTTACACCTTTTAGTTCATTAAAACAATTTATACTTTTCTGCAACAATGGGGATAATATGTTATTAACCTCCCTACCCCTGAAGTAAATACAAGGAAATTGCCAAATATTTATAATGAGCACAGAGTGGTATAAAAAGGATTTATTCAGCTTGCAGTCATTTGTGTATTTGCTCGCTGAGCCATCACACACCATGTCTTCCTGAAACAGCATTAACCCTTCAGGCAGTAGAGTTGTGCACCGTGTTAGCCATAGATTTAAGCAAAGACAAGAGAGCAGAGGTGATACCTTTTATTGGCTAATAAAATAGATGGTAAATGCAAGCTTTCGAGGCTCCTAAGGCCTCTTCATCAGGCAATAATATGGAACTGAGAATGACAATTTATACAGTAACTGGTACATCATAGAAACATGTTATCGGTTTGACATCCTGACATCAAAAAAATCACAGACTGGAACAAAGCAATGAAATCTAATCAATCCAACTGAGGGGGGAATTCAGGAACCTCCGAAGTGAGGCGCGTAGTGTTCGCCTCACTTCGGAACAAGTGAAATGCGCATTACGTGCGCTTCCGGCTTTCTATTGGCTCATGTGACCGATCGGGTCACATGAGTCAAAGTCACCATAGTATTGAGAGAAAACAGAACTCTTGTATAAGGTGCACACTCTAACAAGTTTTTATTAAATCATCTCAATTAAACACATGGTGAAACAAAAAATTTTTTTTTCTGACAGGAGAATATAATTAAAAACAATTAAAATAGGGAAATGTGAACCCTAAAACAGAAGCATGTCAGCTGGATCCTCATAATTATATTTGACAGCATTAGTGTGTAAGATAGGGCAAAATAACAGAAACATAGTATGAAT
>WMED01006762.1:0-18174 GCA_019650415.1 Pipa parva
CGACTGGATACCCGTTTATTGGGAACGAATTACAGCAGCAAGTGAGTGAATCCCTACAGCCTATACCAGGCCCGAGACTTGCGCCACGATTACGACTTGTAGGCTCTGCCATGGACACCAACAGTTAGGTGGGGGCTTGGTGTTGTGGCCTTCAGGCTTTGCTGTGTCCACCAACGGATAGGTTATTCCAGAAAGTCGCACGACTTTCAGGCTCTGTTGAGGTGACTGACGTTAGGTTGAACTAAAACTGATATTGAGGACTAAGACTGAACGTTTCTTTCGAGTGTGATTACCTTGTTGATGTTATTGCTATCCATTTAAAGTGTTGCATGTATATATTTAGTGTGTGTAGAGTTCTTAAGTTTATAAGATAAGTAGTTAGGAATGAGACCCATGTTGGGGGTGATGTACTAAGTCTTGCACCATAAAGTCATTCATATAATTTCACAGTACCGGGTCTAGATGTTAGTGTGGGATACATAGACGGGAGCTTGCATAAGTAGTTGCTTCATTGTGGAACACTAACGAAAGTGGTGCAAGGCTGGGTCAGCACTTTTCATATTGAAGGTACATAGTTGTGTGTGTGCATATAGTGGGACTAGCAGTTTATTGTTATTGCAAGAGTTTATGGTTCAGATAAAATTTAATTCAGCAAAACTGTGGTGTGTTGCTTGTCTGTGTGTGGCATTGCTGTATCTGGCAATTATTCCCGAACTAACTCGGCTTACAACTTCACACTTCTACGCAACATTTCGGATTTCAGAATTCGGGCCGTTGGTTAATCATCACCTATGTAACGATTAATGCACATCAGTGTTCACACATTTTGCTGGTTTGTCAGTCTCTGATATTCCTGCAAGGAGTGGAAAAAAAATCATCAATGGACAGTTACATTCTGATCAGTTACTACAGGTGTTTAATAAAGTAGGCAATGGCTGAAACCAGTTTAGGTGTGTTGGTTATATGCACTATGAGCTATCCCCAAATGAAATGGCAGATTATAGAAGCTTATACTTTCAAATTAATATTTATACCTGATATGCTAGCTAGTTAGTTTTGGCTATACTCTTTTATAAATAAATGATGTGCAGATGATACATCCCCCTAGAGAAAATGTGTAAGTGCAATGTATATTTTGACTTGAAGGTAGATAAGCAGATGTTTTTGACATTGTGCAAGTGTATATTTTGTTCTGATTTAGGTTACTTAGAAACAATCTGATATCAGTAATGCCATTTTTGATTGACAGAATATATCACTTTTAACATCCAAAATAAAATGAAATGATATTGCCATTCATATGTGTTTTCTGTACATTTCTGATTGAACGACAGGGAGTCATTCATAAAAAGGTTTGTACATTTGGGTAAATTTTAGTTCTAAAGGTTTAAAGTCGGGCAGGCCAAGGTTGATATTAGTCACCCTAATGCGAAGCTGAGGAGTAACTGCAAAATGTGCAGCGGGGGTCCAAGTTCTTTGATTTTAAGCTGATTTTTCAAAACATCTTTTATGAGGGCAATAGGATTTATAGGGCAAATATACAGTATGTCGGATTTGAAATGCATCTTCATTTGAATGAGAAATTTATGAGAACAACAGGGCTATCTGTGGAACATCCATTGAGAGTGTGATTCATTTTATGTGTGACTGTGTTTATGCGAGAGACATCCAGCAGTTTTTGTTTAGGTGCATGCGTGAGAGAGATACATCCAGTTTGTGTATGTATTTATTCATTTATATAGCGTTGATATATTACATAGCGTTTTACAGATTCATTCGTTGTGGGAAAAGTTTTGTCCACACTGTAGATGGAACTGCAGCCATATAATATTTTGATTTTTCAGTAAGTCTTTCTTTATTGCTCGGTTAGAAAATTTAGAATTAACATGGATTTTGCAAACACCACAGATGAGGTGATTAGCCATACCCAGACAGGTTCTATTAATTAAATAAAAAATTTGTAAATATATATGTATTTTTAAAAATGTACCTTTTTATACATTGTTTCTCTCTGTCATCTTCCCTGTCTGCCTGACATTTCTTTCTCAAGTGTAGGGTGGGCGGGGATAAGTAATAATTGACATTATAGCTCCTCCAATCAGATTCCTTAAATCAATTACAATCTAGCAAGGATTTGATTGGAGGAGCTATAATGTCAATCATCATTTAGCACCGCCCACCAGACCCGGGAAAGAAAAGGCAGGCTGATGAGAGAAATGCTGTTTACATTTAAAAAAAAAAATTATATTTACAAAACGTTTATTTCATTAATACAGCCTACATTAATATTAGTGTTTTGAAGTGACAGGTGCACTTTAAATCTGTATATATTCTGAGAGGGATTTAAAGAGGAAAATTGTTCCATAATTGCCAAAGTGTGAGCCATAACACCTTCCCTGCTGTATGTGCCAGGTCAGTAAAAATACAAAACCCAAGAATACAAACACGTTTGCATATAACGTTGTAGGCATTCCATTTTCATTTTATTGTGTATTCAATATAATATGCACCTGTTCCATTACAAAAACTGTTTGAGTTTTTTTTTTTTTTTTTTTTTAAGGATTAGTGTACCTCAAAGCCAAGCATCAGCATTGTTCTACCTGTTGTAGCAATTATTGCATATTCAGACAATTGGTAAATCTATTTGCTGAAAAGCATTATTTTATTTGGATGCAATTCTGTCTTTTGTTACCTTTATGATCTTGAGTAGATTTACACACTGGAATAGAGGTAAAAGATTGAGGGGGTTATTCACTAAGGTGCGAATTTGACTGTCGAATTCTCAAACCGCAAATTCCCATAGTGGCCACAATAATTTCCCCACGGTAAAGACATTTTTAAAGTTGCGACTGCTACAATTTTTCATAGTCAAGTTGTGACTGCGACATTATTTTCATTAGAAAGACATGTCAGCGACAGTAGCAGTGTATTGTGACTGTCTTTAGCTGGCGAATTCACACCTGTACGCAACAATTTAGACTTTAGTGAATAATCCCCTAATTATTGTTTTAAAACACTGTCTGTCTTATTTACATTCCCCAAAACGATGACTGTCAAGACCAGTACTTACTGCTGCACAATTATGTAGGGTAAAATGGTGGGTAGATTTGCTTCTTTCTAGAACTGGGGCCTATGAGCTCAAACCCATTCAGAGTGGCATCTGCATAGAGATCTTTTCTTATTCCTGTGATTTGATTGCAAGCCACACTTTTTTTGTCAGGGACCTACATGAATAATTATCTGTTCCCTAAGCAGTGCCTAATATAGAAGTGTTATGTAAATAAGAAGCTCTATTTAGTTCTAATGAAATGTTGGCCACTGATCTTGTAGCACATACTTTTCTGGATATATAGTATATCATATGTTTTTGCGATAACAAAATCAATGTTCACTGTACTATGGAAGTAGCTTCATTTGTTTATGACCAAACTATTCATGACTAAATTTAGATAGATTCTTCTGGTTTCTTAATACTTTATTTCTCTTGTCAGTTCATTTTCAGTGAAGCCCTTGATTACCTGTTCACTTTGGTCTGGATGTTTTACACAAATTCTTGGAATAGGAGATGGACATAGCTGCTTTGCTATCAGTGTCAAACTGAGACATATTGGGCCCATCAGAGAAGCTGATTTCAAGGGCCCACAGCCTGCTAGCAAACACTGTAATGTACACCAGACATATCATAAATTATCAGTTTTGCAGGACATTACAAAACAGCCAACTGCACAAGTATTAGTGCATTTAAAGGTAGCTAAGGATCCAAGAGTTAAGAGATGTTTTTGGTACCAGGGCTGGGCCCCCCAATTCTGTCTCCCACCGGAGAATCTTTTGGTATTCTGGTGGGCCAGTACGACCCAGTTTGCTATTGTCTTGGGATTCAGTTTGGACCAAAATTCATTCAGTTTTGAAAGTAAATGTGTGAGTAATGCACTGTTATGCTATATTTCAATGGTAATTAGTTATTTATAATATCTAGATATGAATGCCTCTGTTATTGCAATAATATTTAAAGGTTTCAAGATATTTCACTTCTTTTTAATGTGATGCAATTAAACAAGATTTCTCTCTGGCCCCACTCAATTATCTACTGTTAAGATGCTATAAAAATGGTGGGCAGTAAAGTGTGAAAACCCTATGTAACTTCTAAACACCTAAGGGGGGTAATTCAGCAAGGTGCGAACTCATCTTGCGATGCTTCGCCTCAGCTCGCACAGACTGTTATGTGCTTGCTGATGTCCTGCACATGGACATCAGCGAATGCTTTAAAGGGATTCCAGTCTCGAGAGGCAACTCGAGTCGAGCCTTGCGAGCCTGCCGAGACTGGAATCCCTTTAAAGTGTTCATTGATGTCCACGTGCAGGACATCAGCCAGGAATCATAAATGGGAGAAAGGCAAAAGACTCTCCAAATTGATGTGCACATAAAAACAAAATTTATTGATATCAAAACACAGCAAAAGAAATATAATGGAATATTTAAACATGAAATGCCAGTGGAGCTGGTAGAATGTAAAAATAGATTAAAAACACTTAAAATAGAAAAAACACATGGCAGCTATATAAGTAAGGTGGTAAGTATTTGTGTAATGATACATATTTATCAAACAACTACAGTTAGTACGATTTTAGAATAAGAAAAAGCATCCATGTAATGTGCTTAAACTAAACCAAGTGTAGTCAAACATAAAAAAAGTGTATAACACTATACCGTCCACTGAGTCAGATAGTCAGGCAGTCAGTCTCCAGAACAATTAGGAGTAAATCGGGAGGCAGTATATTCACAAATGGAACCTGAAAAATGTCTGCTGGGGTGCAAAGGTGTGCACACAGAGTATAAGCTGCACAGAAGGAAGCCGGACGCGTTTCGTCTCTTGAGTGAGACTTCTGCTCACGGCATACCCTACCTGCAAACACTGGCTTATTTATATAGTAATACCGGCATCCTGGAAGTGACATCACCAGAGTTCGTAACGTGCTGACGTCATCGTGGCAGTGTGCGTGGTGACGTCAGTCACGTGACCAAAGATGCATATGCAGATGACAGGGGAATAGGAGGATGCATCACTTCACTTGATTATCACCAGATTCATATTAATACATGCATCAATTACTGACGGTGTATATATAAACAGAAGTAACAAAGCAAAAGACAATGTACAGATTGGATCTATTGGACATCAGCCAGCGCATAACAGTCTGTGCGAGTTGAGGCGAAGCATCGCAAGATGAGTTCGCACCTTGCTGAATTACCCCACTAAAGTAGGATGTAATATAGATAGATGTCTTCTTTTGACTGGATGCTATGCCTTACTGAATTGGAGATCATTTTAAAAAGTTTTAGACTCCAGCCTAACACCAAAAACCCAAAAAACCCTAAAGCCTTGCAAAAGCAATCAACCATTTGGTATGTTTTAAAAATGGCCCCCTACAGTCATTTTAGCGCAATGCAGACTGGGGAGAGCCAGATAATGAAAATAGCCTACCATCGTAAGCAGCTGTAAGGATTTAAATTTTATTTACCCATTCCGAAAAGCCAAGGCAAGAGAGTATTTATCATGCTATACTAATATAATTTTGCAATTTCTGGACATTTGACCCATTTTGTCATAGTATTGTTATTACCTGTTTTTCTGCAATACATTACTGTTATCATCTATTCTTCTGCTCAGTTAAAATGGCTGTCAGCAATAATGAATTCAAGATGCCAATTATATTTCTGAAGCACACCTTCCATTAACTGGACCAGGTCTCCATACACAGATATTTCATGGATGTCTAAGCCAACAAGAACATGAATACTGCTATCATCAGCAGGGTGGACCTACGTATCTATTGAAACATGCTGTATCCTGTTCTTGTTCATCAGAGATTTGCGATGCTGAAGAACTGTGTTGTGCAAGGTTTCAGTTCCAAAATGTACTTGCTGAACTGCATCCACATTCTCTACGTAACAAAAGTCTCACTTTACTTGGGAGGGGGTCAGGAGTCTATATCATTGCTGGCAGTCAAGATTCAGAAGCTTTTAAAGAGACCTCCTCCACCAACTGGCATACCAATCAGTAATTTAATACTAAGGCAATGAAAATAATACATATTGTTGTTTACAAGTATGAGGTAACACACTTTGGGTTGGCACCTATTTTGATGAACTTCCTTATAATGGCTAAATGAAATCAGAAAAAAGGTTATTTGAATTTAGTCAAAGCAAAAATCTAGAACTGTGAAATGCAAACTCACAGAAAACATGATTGCTCAGGCAAGTGGTGGGTGTGCCAGTAGGAATAGCTAGGAGTGGACTGGCCTTAGACCATTCATAACAAACTAGAATGCTGGGTAGGATTATTTAGCTATGGTCACTGTATAGCCCTAAAAGTTCTTATACTATACTGCAGTGCTGGATGGGTGCATAATTATAGTGGTTGCGGTGGTCACATCTATGACAAGGGCCTGTCCCCCTCCAGAACTGCAGTGACCCATCTGCAGCCCTGCAATGTCTGTGCCTGGCACTCCACCCACTTGGTCAGGGTGGTAAGGGAGATCTGGGAGAGGCTGTCACTACAAAGGGAGGGATCCCTTCTGCCAGTCCTGCACCAAGGCCTGGGGGTGGCTTGCTACACCACTGATGATGAAAGTCTCAACGGATACATTTTTCATAAAGTCTAACTAAGACATCAGTTTTAACTTAACTGAACTCAATAATTCAAGGCCATAACCATCTTACTACATGCTGGTACTAATACATACATCAGTGTCTGACTTATCAGATGCTGACGCTATTCATAATTTTTTTTTTTAATCTCTGGCATTTATGTGGTCAGTTTCCATAGCAACCTTTTTCTTTGTTTATAAAATGTCCTTACATAGTGCACTTATCTATTACTGATGTTGCCTAGATAAACAACTGGAATCAGTTCTCTCCTGACAGCTGCAACTGCCTATGCTGCTTGAGTTGTATCTGTTTATTGTGTTCCCTTTGTTTCAGTAGGATTAATGCTAAAAGGTAAATAAATGGAAATTCATTTCCAGATACACTTTCTTTATTTGAAGTTGAATATGTACTTGTTATACTGAAAACATCTTGATGTTTGTTGAATCTGTGACTTCTACAACCCCTAAGTGAGGCCCTTTGATACCCACCTTAACTTACTTTGACTCTGCCAAAAACTAGATCCTCTATTAGGGTAAGGAGTTTCTATATAAAAACTGCAGAATACTGACAGCTCATACGCAAGATTTAAGGAGACATAAAGGCTTGTTTAGTCAAGGGGTGTTTTTCATGGGGGATGGGGGACATACTTATTGATTGGGGTTTTACTTTGCAGCGCTGCCTCCTGCTGTGACTATCAATCTCTTCTGCTGTGTGAAGCTCTGCAACACTCTTCACTTCCTACTTCCTGTTCAAACTCACTGAGGTGAGCATGTTCAGAAGCAGAATTTTAACATAAAACCGCTTCTGAGCATGGTCACCTCAATGAGTTTGAACAGGAAACAGGAGGCTGGACTGTGCCTTTAACAATTATCTTCTAAACTTACCACAAAAAGGGAATGTCTATAGACAAGAAATACATTACCCAAATGTATTTAAATGGAGAACTGCATTTTTATGGTAATCTGCTAATTGGGGAGTCTATGCAAGATAGAAGGAAGCAAATATAAGGAATCTTACAGACCATTTCCTATAAATAATGAGATTTGTCTGCTTTGTTCCTTTCCAAAGAGCAGTTTAGACTTTTTATGTTAGTAATATTACATGTTTTTAAATAGTCTAGGAAGATACAATTATCCATTGTCACATCAAATCAGAAAATGTTCAATTGTTCCATGACTGAAACAATTAAAGCCCATTAAATAATAATAATAGGAGCCCTACCAAGGTAAAAATGGACCTACTTGATTGGCGTACTTTGTTATTTATCCATTCCCAGTACCTACACTACCCCAGCCTTACTGTTTCTTAGGTTTTATTGCAGACATTTCAGTCAGTACATCGCAAGGACATCATCAAATGGAAGATTAAGTAACAGATGCATATAGATGCATATGAATATGTGAACGAGAATACAATTCACTTAGGAACATAACAACTAAAAGAAAGGAATGAAAGGGTACGAAATATAACTTTTAGTCATTAGATATGTAGATACCCCTCTGTGAAAGCAAAATATAAAAAACACACATGGCATTAGGCAAGCCACTATACATGTTTGTGTTTGCTGGCATTAACTTATAAGCATTTGCCTGCACTTTTTGTTTTCCCTAGGTCAGGGGTAGGCAAACCACGGCTCTCGAGCCACATGTGGCTCTTCAGCCTCCTTGTTGTGGCTCCCTAATGTCTTGATTGACAAATGAAAAAAAAAGAATAACGGTTATTTATCAATGTCATTTTGATTTATATGTTATTTTATTTTTGTTATTTTCTTCTGCTTGTATTCTGATGTTGGAACAGGTAAAGTTAAAAAAAGATTACAACTTTTAAAAGTTTCTAAGCTGTTATGTTTTGTAGCTCCAGACTACTTTTCTTTAATGGAAAAATGGTGCAAAATGGCTCTTTTGATAGTAAAGTTTGCCGACCCCTGCCCTAGGAGACTGCTAATTTTAAATACTCTTTTAAACATAATGTTTCATTTTTGGACCAGTGTGCTTTTATTCTGGATGCAGCATTCTACTATGGATTGTAGTCTCCTTCAGTTATTACAGTGTTCCTATAGAGTCTTGAGACCAGTGACATTCATGCATATACAAAGAGATCAGAAAGCCATTGAATGACAGAGCTTCTGCTGAAGTGGCTTTGCTTGCTAATATTTATATCTCTTTGTACTGCATGCTTTTTACATTAATCTACAAACGCATGCAAGGAAAGTAAAAACAGCATAGTTAAAACATTATTTTATCGAAAATGAAATATTTACTAAAATTTATTTATCATCTATGGGAAGATCTAGACTCTGTGTGCCTCGCTAACTACCGTCCTGTCTCTCTCTTGCCTCTGGCTTCTAGAACATCTTGTCTACACCCGCCTTACTAACTATCTGCATGTGCACCATCTCTTTTGGTCATCCTGTAGTTTGGTTTCAGGCCAGAGCACTCTACGGAAACTGTTCAGTGCAAACTTGCAAATGATCTCCAGGTTGCCAAAGTCAAGGGTCACTTTTCTGTTCTAATTCTCCTAGACTTATCCGCTGCAGTTGACACTGTCAAACTCTCCCTTCTTTCAAATTCTTTATGTGCTTGGGGTCTGTAACCGAGCTTTGTCTTGGCTAACTTCCTATCTTTATGATTGTTCCTTTTTTGTCCCCCATGCTAATGACTCCTCTACTCCTGTCCCACTTAGGGTGGGGGTGCCCTAAGGCTCGGTCCTTGGCCCCCTCCTGTTATCCCTGTACACTCTTTCCTTGGGTAATATCATCATTTTATTTAGTCTTCAGTATCACTTGTATGTGGATGATACCCTGATTTACCTATCCGCTCCTGTGCCAACACGTGAAACCCAGACTCAAATTTCTAGCTGTCTTCTGGCAATCTCCTCGTGGATGGCCAAGCGCCAACTCAAACTAAATCTCACTAAAACAGAATTGATTATCTTTCCACCCAAACCTGGTCCCGCTCCTACCTTTTCCATTCTAGTGGATGGTGCCATCATCAACCCTGTTACCTCTGTACGTTGCCTTGGGGTGACTTTTCTTCTCTATTCACTTCTCTTCTACTGCTAAAACCTGTCGATTTTTTTTTCTTCACAACATTGACAAGATCCGCCCCTTTCTCTCTCACTCAACTGCTAACACCCTCATGTCCTCTCATCCTATCCCACCTAGACTACTGCAACATTCTTGCTATGTAATTAAAAACATGTATGGATGTATAAAATATACAGCTCACACGCCGGCCCTCATCTCAGGACTTGATCACGGGCGTTCAGAGGCAAAAAAGTTTTTTTGTGCTGTGATTTAATTTAATACCAAATATTGACAGGGTGGTATTTTATTGTACACTTCACTGCCTCTTTATGCAATGACAATCTAGTTACTATGGTCATATAAATTTCAAGAGTGCTACCTTATATACCCTTTTTTCTTATATTTAATTTATTCTTATATTGGGGAGTTAGCAACCCCACCTTAAGGTGGCTGGCCATTCTTAGACTATATATACTAGTATATGAGTGTTCATCTTGGTTAGTACTGGGCTACCTGAAAGAAGAAAGTGAAATTCATATAGGAGATTGCTGTGAAGTGGATAGACACCAAAGGAAACAAAGGGAAGCTGACTTAAGTTGTTGAACTAACTGTTTAGAAATTGCAACATATTTGAGAAATTAGCTTTCTGAAAATTTCCCTTTAATTTTTTTTTATTTTGAAAAGCACATATGTGTTCAAGTCTAAATCCTCTGCCAATGTTTGGCTGTAAGAACGTTAACAATAAAATAAACACATCACCATTATAGATTCAGGGCTGGTTGGCATGAAGTTATGATCATTATTATATACATTTCTAAATGTGGACTGTATTTAGTTAGTAATTATTTCATATTTCTCAGTGATGTACAGCGGTTAAAGTACAGGCCATTTGTGATTGATTTACACAGATTATATTTATTTTTTTTATCTTACTTAGTTTCAGTCACATGATTTGGTAAAGCCCAGCATGCATTCTAACATTTCTGTAATAAGTTGGCTCTTTGGGTGCTATTTGGAGTCTAAAGCTAATATTCCTTTTAACTCTAACAGAGAAAGCAACATTGTGATGCCTATTAATAGTAATAAATATGTCAAGCTAGTATTCTGCACATAATTATACATGCCTGTATGCTCTGTTAATCAACATATGTAGGTAAAATGTACTGGAAGAAAACCCAGCAGATGTGTATTGTGGATAATTCATTCCCATGACAAAGGTGCTATGAACTGAAGACTGGGCTGTAATACATTGAGGAAGTTTGGCTCCCTTGAGCTGCCTATGACCTTGGGCAAATCATTAAGTGTAAACATGCCGCAAGCAGCAAATATAACACAGTAACTTTAAGGGAAAATTTCACCAGCTGGCACAATGCTGCTTAAAGAAGATAAACTCTGATAAATGAAAAAAAAAAGCATTCATAAAAAAAAAAAAAAAAGATGAGTTGTAACCTTATAATTTGCCCATGAAAGTAAGGGATTTTGCATTTCACAGGGTCTTTGACTAGCCAGGAAAGTCAGAGAGGAGAATAGGGTCTGCTGTCTGCTGAAGAATACTTTGGACTAGTAGTTGGGATCCCCAGAAGGTTAAAAAGGACTTAGTATAATCTCTAATTTTTCATTCTTACAATAGTACTAATTTAGGGGATAATTCAGCAAAGTGCGAACTCGCCTTACAATCCTTCGATTTACATTGCCGAGACTGTAAAGCGCTCGCTTCTCTCCTACACGCGGACATCACCGAACGCTTTTAAGGTACTTCGCATCACCTCGCGACCACCCGAGTCACCTCGCTGAGACTGGAACACCTTTAAAGTGTTCAGTGATGTCTGTGTGTAGGAGAGAAGCAAGCACGTAACAGTCTCGGCAAGGTGAATCGAAGGATTGCAAGGTGAGTTCACACTTTGCTGAATTACCCTCTTTAGTGTCAAAGTGCCTAGTTTACAGCAAAGTCATTTGCACAAACTAATGTCTAAGGAAGAGGATGGTTTAGGTACTAAGTGGCTATTGATTGCATATTCTGGATGGGATTAGATAGGGCTATGCTATGTAAGGTTTCTCTGGCATACACTAAGAAGATAAAGTCCTACCAGATCATAAGCATGGAATTCCTCTCTTCGATGAGTATTGAAACCTGTTTGAAAACTGCTGCGTGGATTATAAAATCAATATTAGCCTTCAAATAATCCTTGGCACCTACAGGTATTTCTAAAAGTAAGCCTGTTGTATGACAAGCCTTACTTTGTAACACAATGGCTGATTTGATGCAAGTTTTCACAAATTCATTCATGGACTTCAACAATCCTATAGCTTTTGAAACTAAACAAAGGCAATAGTAAATAAATGATTATATACACTTACAGACCTGTTGTAGATTAACACCAGCTACAACATATTTTTGGACATATTTAAACAGAGGTAAATCTGAGCATTTTTCATTTTACGACTATCATTTGTTAAAGATTTATTGCGATGTTCACTCTTCACTGTTTTGCATGTGATGCAGTTACCATTACTGGTAATTAATTTTGAACATTTTACTTTACCTGTGTTTAGATATTTTTATTTTTCAACTTTGCTTTTTTGTTCTTGACAGATCTGTATTTATAAGAAGCTGAAAGGTTTCTAAAATCCTTCTATCATCCCCCATGCTGTATGACTGCATATAGCAAGGCAGCACCATATCTGTTGCTCCATAAGTATAATCCCACCTTGCATGTGATATGAAAGCAAACTAAAAATAAACACTGTGAAAAGCATCATTCATCTTCATTCTGTCTCAGGTATCTTCAGAGTAAACGTGACGAGTTGTCTTTGAATCAATGCTAAACAGCACAATATAAGTGCTGTACAGGGAGACAGATATTAATGTTCTTACGTATACGGATTGGAACCTACCGAAACATCTCTCTGAGGCCCCATACACAGTGAGAAAAGCATCAATGCAATAAAAGAATTACTGTATTTTATGTCAATAGAAAAGCTGTTGGGTGACTTTAACTTTTACACACCTACTGGTAAATATTAAAATTGTATTTTTGTCTTCACCTCCTATAAAGCATTGCCTGCCAGACAATTGCTTAGGGTGTAAACTAGAAGATTCCCTTGAGAAGTCATTAAATTGACCTGGAATCATGTTGTTCTATTTACTATCATGGTGCTATCTCCTGCTGGAAAAACAAAGTAATTTAACTGTTTGACGAGGTAAATGTAACTAAAAAAACGCTTATTAATGCTATATGAAATAATAATGGCTCTTTAGAAGTAGTTAATAAAGAGGAAACACAAAGTCATTCAATACAGTATATGCAGTTTTTTAAAAATCTTAATCTAGTTGTAGCATTTTCTGCCTTTGCACAGAGCATTTATCTTTAAGGACCAATAACACAAAAAAAAAAAAAATCAATTTATATCAGCATCGTACTTATTCAAATACATTACATTTGCAGTTAAAAGAACAGTAACACCAAAAACTAGTAAGATATTCAGCTTTAAAAATCAGGCCAGTTTATTTCTTTTAATGTTACTGGTCCATTAAATTTATGAATTTCATTGCTTTATGTGTGTTATTACCTTTACTAATAGTTGCCATGCTGTTAAACAGACCTCGCAGTGCCATTGTTTTCTATAGTGCTTTTTATAACACATATTACTAAATATAATACTTTATGGGCACATTTTAGAATTTGTTGAAGCAGAGATTGAATATATAGTAACTGTAATGTATCTGTGGTGCTTTACTTTTAGGGGTTACTGTCATCTTAAGCACTGAGCTAATAAATTCACCAGAATGCACTGATGAAAATAATAGTTGGTAATAGCGACAGTCGCAGACTGCACAGTAATCAACCATTGGTCCTATATCTTCCTGTTTTAAAGTGAAATAGGCTACTGATGATGATCAAACACATTATCCCTTATTCAAGCACAACGAGACATGTAGCATGTACATGTAGCATCAGCATAATATTTCCCATTGATTTCAATACCGACCTCATAAAAACCCTGTTGTGGCTTTATAGAAACCAGTAACCATAAGAAAATGTGTTGTCATTTGTCAAAATGCCACATGTGCCACTGCCAAACAGTACTACAGTATAATTTTCATTATCGTTTCTAATCCGCTTTACCAAAAAGTATACATTGTATCAAGTAAAACATTCCCCAGTGATAATATTCAATGACCATATTTTAAAGAAAATAAATGTTAAAGGGTATTAAATTAAAAACAAATTACACATCAATGGGCGATGCTAGTTATCCCCTTATTGTACAATGACCAGTAAGTTTGATTTGCTAAAACACCAGGAAGGAGTAATCTGACACTGACCCTCTTTGATGTGAAATATTTGTCATTGTAAAATGACATTCCAGTTTTACTATTTTTTCTTGTTTCTAGGTTTAATGGTTGTTGTATGTACTGACCTTATGACACATGATTATAGTACAGTATATTGTTATTTGTGTTTTTGGCTTGGATAACTTATTGTGGGCTTGAGCTAATGTTATTTGGGCTCATGGATTGATCCAAATTGGTCTGATCAAGACTGACACTGGAAAGATAGGCTATGCAGAAAGTGGACATCAATTAATACCCAGCATAAGCAGGCTCTTTTATTAAGCAATTTGTGGGGTTGTATGTTGTAATCCTATTCCATTCACTTATTGGGCAACTGATATCAATGTCACGTTTTCTTGGTGGGTTAGTGCCGCAAGGATACACATGGCAAATGGATGGCACTGCAGTTCTGATTGGAAATACAAGCTACTCACTGCTACCCTGGTATTGTCACCCTTGCTGGATATGACTGCCTGTCCTGGAGCAAAAGATTGAGGCTGTATGGCCATGATGACTTGCAATTGATTTTACATGTGCCTTCAGCACTAACAGCTAGAGGGCAGCAGAAACAGTACAGTACCCCCTATGAAGCCACTTTTTATTGTTTTGAATTTCAAGAGCTGTCCCCTTTGGCATTGTGATACTGACCTTCAGCTTTAGGTATTCCCATTCATCTCACCAGTGTAACATTCAGAGACTTCATTTAGATTTGTCTAACTATGGAAAATGCGTTACTGGAATTCTACCTTAAAGGCCCCCGGGCAGATTCTCTGGCATTCTGGCAACTCTTATGATATACCAACCAAAAATGAATAGAGGCTGAATTAAAAAGAAAAAATGCTTGACAACATTGTACATACATATCTGGGTTTATCCAACACCAACAATTGTTTTTTTAATCAAAATTAAAACACATATTAGCAGTGAAATTTCTTATGAGTTTAACTAATGCCTACACAGAGTCTTTTTAGTACATGTGCGTAAAACAAAGCTCTATTGTTTTTTTTTCCCTAGGTAATTGCTGTATGTTCTGTTGTATTTTGGGAATGATGCAGAATACAGCTCAACCAAAGCACACACTTCCTTTTTACTCTGAAGCGAACTGAACTCATTTAATCTCCTCCCACACACTCTGGAATTG
Organism: Pipa parva; assembly: GCA_019650415.1. Classification (NCBI taxonomy): domain Eukaryota; kingdom Metazoa; phylum Chordata; class Amphibia; order Anura; family Pipidae; genus Pipa; species Pipa parva. The sequence goes on from WMED01006762.1 coordinate 15,151, forward strand.
CCTTTGTTTTCCAGTATTCATGAGCAAGCCCAGTGCAGCTGTTGTCAAATCTGTTAGCCTGATGACTTTTTGCCCTCGTACTAAATATTGCTTAGTAGGAAATTCAGAATATAGCAAAAAGGGGGACTCCTGTTAATAACATTTGTTAAATGCTCATTCTTTTATATTCAAATTATGTGGGATTTATTTTAATTCAAGGGCAATAACAGACAAGGCATTTTGACACCAGAGTTTAAAGCATCAAAACGCAAACAAAGGCAAGTAAGCTGCATCCTATTGATTTTAATAGTGACCATGTCAAAACAGCCTTGTGTCTTTAAGCAAAGCAGTATACACAGCATAACTCATCTGTGTGTACAGTATATGGATATTAAAGCACAGTGCTAACAATCCTATTAACTAGTAAATACTAAAATATGTTATTTCCTAGGCGGCAAGCACTGAAAGGCAATAAGAGGGTGGATTCCAGTTAGTCTGTTTGCATTGAGTTGTATGACATGATTCAGCAGCTTGTATTAAATGTATTAGTGCACACCAAAGCACTAGTACACCCAGTGACATATGAACACATCAAGCAGTTCCTATATGCATTGCTCTTCTTCTGCAGCCAGCCACACAGCAAACGCAAGGCAACATGGTCAACTGTAAACTGCCTGCGTACACACATCACTGAATGCAAGGATTATCTTTAAAATATATTCCCTTAAACAGACAGTAATGTAAGACCACATAGTGTATGGTATACATAGAACTGTACCTGTACATTTGGACAGCAGCTGACATATTGATTTTTTGCAGCTTCAGACAGTTGATAGCACACATAGGGACACATTTATCAGGCTGAAAGTGGATGAAAATAGTTTTCAATTGAAACTAAAATTAAACCTCAATACATACCAAACTGCAATTATTCTGCAAAAAAAAATAAGTATTTTGTTTTTGTGAAGAAAAACAAGGAAAAAAATGTCATTTTCACCACTTTTACTGTATTTGCCAGAGTAAACTAAATGGTTGATTGGCAAACTGTGATAAATATGCCCCCTAGTGGTCATATATACAGTATATATTTATTATATAGTGCTATACACATTTACTAAATAGGAATTAGGCCAGATTTAGTTTCCAATTTCTGATTTGTTTCATTACTATACAAACCATATTCTAATGGGACAACTCCCTATATCTAATGAGGCTTGGGTCAACATTCTAAAGGCATCAGAAGCATGTTGGTGAGGAGCAAATGATTTAAATTATATTCAGCCTGAAAGATGTGGGGATTAAACACAATCTGTTCTATGTCAGATGTTGGGTGTAGCCACTGGCTAAAGCTTCTAAAGGGCCCCATTAGTGTTTGATATTTTGCAAGCATTTGGTATTTAGACAAAAAAAAAAAATAGTTGAAATCTCCAGCTACAAAAGGCAGAATTAAGCTCCAGCTCTGACAGGAAGTGATTGTATAGTAAACTCTGCCAGACGTCGACCCCTGCAAGATTCTTGGAAATCGGAAGGAACAGTTCAGTTCAGTCCAACTGTTCTTTACATGTGTTAACTACTCCACGGATATTTAATGACATTTCACTGTAAGGAATCTAATTATTATTTCCACTCGCTCTGCATCCAGCAAAGTACTCCTCTTCATAAGCTGAACCTGCAGCACCTGTAAAAAATGATACACAGAATTTATTTCAAAAACGATTTCAAACTACATTTTAATCTAAAAGAAGCAACACACAGGGGGTTATTGACTGAATTCTCCATGTGAATTCGCCACTTCTCCATATTCGGGTATTTGGCAAACTCTGCAATGTGGCGAATTCGCCAGCTAACGATGGTCAGTCAGCTACTGGCGCAGATTCATTATGGGAATACTGATGTGGAGGCAAATTTGTTGTGGGAATTCTCTGTTTAGTGAATAAGGAGTAGAGAATCTGGGTGAAACAACGCAAAGTGATGAGAATTCACTTAAACAGTCAAATTGTCACTTTGAACTATAATCCCCTCAGTCTCTAAGAAACTTCTTTTTAAAAGAGAAAAATACAAATTTTATACATTAGAACTATTAGAACTGGCTTTATATTGAGGATATATATATATATATATATATATATATATATATTTAAATATATAATGTATAAATATATGTTCGATGCATAAAAACAAAATGAGATTTTGCACAGGATTATTTTTGTTAAAAAAAGACTAACATATTTATATTGGCGTCATCTAAAAAAAAAAAATTAAAGACATGTCCCCTACATATCATGTGTCATGCAGAGCAAACAGAACCAGGAAGCATTATAGTACAGAATTATTTGCTTTGTGTAAGTGAATTACAAGCTGCTAAAGGCGTAAGCAAGTTCTGCAATAACAGGATAGGGTTGGCTTTCCTTTAGTGACAGAGCAGTTAAAATGAGCATGTCCGAAGTGCTCTTGAAAGCAACATGGTGGCTACGTAAACATGTATATTTTAATAAATTACAGCAAATCTGGAATATAGTAATGTAGTTTAATTATGAAATAGTAATGTATTTTATTATTATCAAACGAACATTATTATGTTTGGGAAATTTATATCTGCTACTATTGGCTATTCTTATAAGGAGCCATATTTATCAAAAACTACATTTGCATTGGGTACAATTTTGTTCATTGTGTCTATTGTGTAGTGAAAACAATTGCGTATATTTTCTATTGACATACTGCCGCTGTGATTGGGTGGACTGTTGCATAGTGATTTCTGAGCGCTGTCAGGTTTATACTAGTAAGTGGTTGGTGTATTGAATAAAAGATGTCATGAAGCAAAGTATTGTCATTTTTACATGAAATATTTTTTAAAGAAACGATGCCTCCATAAATGAATGTCTACAGTAATGACAAAATACTGGAAATGTAAAACAATGATAAATAATATCACCATTTTGTCACGTTTTGGTGGATAATATAATCAATGAACAGACACATGAACTGTAATAGGGGTGTAACGATTCATTTTAACAACGATTCGATTCGAATCACGATTCATGG
>WMED01006763.1:0-18174 GCA_019650415.1 Pipa parva
TCCTCTCTATCCCCCAGCGCTCAGCTGAGCCACGGCAAAAGAGCCACACTGAAGGCTCAAAAGAGCCGCATGTGGCTCGCGAGCTGCGGTTTGCCGACCGCTGATCTAGTAAATGCCGGAGAAACAGAACCATTTTTACCAATATCACTGTTTTTGTCAATTTACTAAACTGTTGGATGACAATTTTATCCATCAAATGAATTCTCCATCCTCAAACTGGCATTAAAACATTATTCCCTATGGAATTGATCCTGTCACTTAACAAAATCAAAATTGTTTACTCATCGAGAAAGGGAATTCAATATAAGTTTGTAGTGGAAAAGTGGACTTAACAGAAAAACAGTGCAACGTGTGCCCCTGTCAACAGATCGCTTACCTAAATTATAACAAGTGTTATCCAGCTCTCTAAGACTCTGACCTTAATCTAAAGAAAGTCAGGATTGATCTCTGATCTTCGTGCCAACTAATCAAAGAGTTCATTCATCTCCTTACATTGCCTTATAAAGGGGGAATCCATGTGCTATAACCCCATATATCCGCTTCTCCATTCAGACCTAGGTCACAGAAAATGTGTTATGCTGTCTATCTAAAAAACACACAATTACAGAAAAAAATAGCTGTCAGATGGTAAACATGTATGGGGGAATTGCTCATAACCTCCTTGCATATGTTTACATGTAAATTAAAAAAAAAATGTAATAATATAAGTCAGAGTAGTACTTCAGAAATAATATTTAATGGATTGAAGAAAACATTGGGTTTTTTTTCCACAGTAAAATATATTTCTTGGTAGCCCATGTGATTGTCTAAACTTTCCTGTAAAAAAATAATTGCATGGTTTAGGATTCTAGATGGAGGATTATTTATGTGTGAGTTGCAGATGAATATTTGCGCTTTTTTCAGAAATATCCACGTTTCTGTTGCTTGTGTTTGCAGATGAATATTAGCTGAAAGGTTGAACATTAAGGCATCCATTTTGTTGTTTTAGACAAGCCCCTCCCTCTTTTATACACTAGGGCAGGGGTCAGCAACCTATGGCTCTCAAGCCAGATGTGGCTGTTTTGATGGCTGCATCTGGCTCTTTGACTGTAACGAGTGGTGCTTACATGCAAGCACCGCTTCTCACAGTTTGCCTGCAATCGCCGGCAAGAGCTGTATGGACAAATCTCTCTCAGCACTTCTGGGTTGTGAGCCAATCCGGAGCCATTGATGTCACCGCAGTTCCAGGTTGCTAGCCAATCTGGAGCTGATGACATCACCTATGTGACCTCACATATGATGCCAGATTCAAAAGGACTGAGCAGAGCCACACTATATGGCTCTCTTTGCCTAAAAGGTTGCTGAATCTTGCACTAGGGGTTTTGGCACAGGTCTTTATAAAGTTCTGCTACCATCTATGCCACAGACCCTACTGTGTGAGCATTTAAAGGGGTTATTGACTAAAGCCCAAGTTGCCGTGTAAAGGTGTGAATTCACCAGCTAAAGATGGTCACACACTACCCATTAGATGGCTACTGTTACAGTCGCAACCTTATTATAAAAATATGGTCATGGTCGCAACTTTACAATGGGAATATTGTTGCAGTTGTGTCTTTACTATTGTCATGTATTTGCTATGGGAATTCACTGTTTATTCAATAAGGAGTAGAGAATCATGACGTAGCCACCCGAAGTGATGCAAATTCACTTCAACTTCAAATTCTCACTTTAGTCAATAACCCCCTAAACCTTTGTTATCATTGTTGCTGTTGTGACTTTACTATTATCACAGTCACAGATTTGTTATGGGAATGGAAATCTGCTGTTTGAGAATTTAACAGTGAAATTCTCACTTTAGTTAACAACCCCCTAAGAGAGGGGCAGGGCTTGTCTAAAACAGGAAAATGGAAACCTTGTACTTAGAAGGAACAACTTGATACAGGAGATGATTACTACTTAATGGTAAGTCTTATCTCAATGCTTTAAGTTTTAAATTTTTGCTGATATCGCGATATCGAGTTTACTGATATCACGATATTGATTAATTTTTGCCAATATTGCAATATCAGTTTTACCGATTTTGGATTTTTCCCAATATTGCGATATCAAAAACTCAGTATTGCGATATTGAAAATTCATTCGGAACTTTTCAACCTGTTTTATTTCTATGGAAAATCCATAATATCGATGGAAAAATTTGAAATTGCGATATTGAAAATATGATTCCAATTTTATGCTAATTTAAAAAAAAAATTGTAAATAAAATTTTTTGGTCAAATACAGCCTTTTCGACTTTAATAAATTTTGCCATAAGTATGGGGGGAAAAATAAATACATTTTGTATGGAAACCACACAAACAAGCCATTTTGACACTTTATTTTAAAATTTGATTTTGCAGTCTTACTGCAGATACCTTCATCTTGTGATGAATACATATGTATTGAATATTTTTAGTTTGCCAGGGTGTTGTGATTGCTAACCGAAGTCACGGAGTCCTGGAAAGCACAAATTACCCCAATAACTATCCAACAAACCAATATTGCAACTGGACAGTGCAGACGACATCTGGGAACACAATCAACTATACATTTACAGCGTTTGACGTTGAAGGATTTCTTACCTGTGGTTATGACTATGTAAAGGTGTGTATAAATTATGTATTGTATCTAATGGTATTATGTGTTGTATTTCCTTCCTCTTCTGTTATCCACAAAATTCAGGGTCATATTCAGTGAAGTGAATTTGCCACACTATATGACAATTCATCTGTCTTGTAGCAAAGTCATTTGAGTTTTGCGGCATTGGAGTGAATTGTTGTGTACATACCTGGGAACTCAGGGGCAATGGCAGGCCCAGATATATGCCTTTATCTAGTGGGGATAGGGCGTAATGACATGAATTGTGTCATCAAAGAGGGCATGGTTATGCATATTCTGGTTACTTTGGGCAGAACAGGGGGGGTTAGGCCAGGAATAGGGTATATCTTCTTGGAAAGCCTGCAGATCAGATAATTTGAGGGTTTCCCTGGAGCTTTGCAAACTCAGAGTCTCCAGGTGAAACCCAGCAAGTTTCCAGGTCTAGTAAGGAAACACTTTTTGAGCATCAAGTGAATAGTAGAATTGATATATTTTAGGGAATTCGGCATTAAAAAGAAAATTGTAGCAAAATGTCATTTTTAAATTGATCTGTTTAAATGAAACAATGCCATTATAACCGTTGTCTTTCTATATTATTTTATATATAATTGTAATATGCATATTGTTGGGAATCACTCAAGTGCTGGAGCAGCCTTAGGGTTTAACACACCACAAACAGCGAGTTTCCTTTGCTTTTAAAGTTTATTTCAGAAAAAAAACATTTTCTTTTGCAAAACAAAAGTCAGTTGAAAATCACCCCTTTCTGAGTAAAAAGTCCTGGATCCAAAGACAGTGGGTGACTGTCCCATACAGATTTGGTTAACAAATACAGAATACCTTCCCTTCCCCTGGGTTGTCTCCTTGGGGGTTTCACTTTGCTGCAAAGCCAAGTTGTACAGCAGAGTCTTTAACCACTAGTCCCTGTTTCTCTCACAAGGATTTTCAGCCTCAGCCACAGAATCAACCTTCAGACTTTTAACTCCAAACCACCCCTAACTGTCTCTCCCAGCTGCCTTTTAATCAAGCTCTAGCCTGCAGATGGGGTGATTTACAGAATCTGGACTGAACTCCAGCAGTATGTCTACATAATTTGGGCAAAGTACCTCCCTTCAAATACAACACTCTCACATTACATTCCCCCCCCCCACTGCTCAACCTTAGGGGAGCACTTTCAGTTACCAAGCTATGCACCCTGGAAAAGGCATCAGCATTATATTCATATAAGAAAAGACAATGTTCCAATTTTGTTGCATTTTGGTTGCCAGTAATAGCACTGGAGAATAGTTACCTATTTTACAGCAATTATGTCTTACATTTTCTTTAATAACAGATAATTCTTAGCTCATGTTGACACTTGGGAAATCTCGCGAGAATAAAATGAGATTTCTATTGGTTAAGTTGGAAAGACCCAGAGCGCTCTTTTCCGACTTTGATAAATTTCGCCCTTGGTCGCTATATTTTCTAAAACACTCTCCCAATCACATGACCTGCCTACAGCCAATCAGAAGAGGCGTCAGAGGTCATGGGCGGAGCTTGGGAGATGCACCCCAAGCCACAACAAGGCGGCTAAAGAACCGCACTTTGCTGATCCCTTGTATAAGCTAATTATACTTACTGACCACCTGCTTTGCTTTAGCGCTGGCTGCTTCAAGGTAATGCCATTTTCAATTTCTACTGTTCCAGTGTCACAATCCTCTTCCCTTCCTGATTCTTCTTCAACAACTGATTCCTTCTTCTAACACAGCAAGAAACCCAGGGAACAAGTGGAACACAAAGAGATAATCAGACCTCATTTTGTAAATCTTCTGTTGTCATGTCATTGCTGAAATGGGCAGCAAGGATTGGCTGGCTTTCCCAGATGCATTACAGTGCCAATGTTGCGAACCATTGCACTAAACTAAGCTGCAGTTTGTAACAACTAGGATATTAAGTTGGTTTAATAGGTTACTATTCTCCTAGAACCCCATTAACTCTTTCTAGTTGGACAGGATTTAGTTCATGGATTTTTCCTACCCTAACTATATTGTTCACATGGATACAGTGCTCACACAGGACACAGATGTAGGAAGCTTGCAGCCAAAATGACTTGATATTTTTGTGTCGTTGTACTTTTTATATATAATGAGCTCTGTTAATAACATTATCTGCCTAGTAGGTATCTGAATTGCCTAGCCATGTGCTTCATGGACTGAGCATGGCACTTTCTCCCCACTTGTTGAGTCTTCAGACTGATCATACTATCTAGAAACACAGGAGCTAAACAACTAAACCTTAGCTAAGGTATGAGAGTGTTACAGACCTGTAACACGATCCAGCGGCATTCCCCTCCCCCTCAGTTGCCCATGCTGGGAAGCGCTCTGTGCGTGGGCAGCCGACAATGCGTTTTTGAGTGGCAGGCGTCGTTGCTTGGTCCCTACCCTGCAGCTGGTGGGGGATTTAAAAGGCTTGATTTTCAGGCATTCCTTTCCTGAATATTGATGTGTTTAGGCTCCAAGTCCTGGCTCTAGTCCTTGACTAGTTTATTCCTCAATTAAAGTATATACTGTTCCTGCATGAAACTGCACCTGTACCTGTTCCCAGTTTCCTGTACCTGTATCCTTTACCAGTCCCTAGCAAATCCTGTACTCGCTCCAAGTCTATCAATTCTGATAGAGTCTGAGAGCTGCAACCTGGGACTCTCCTTGCTGCAAAGGCCATACCCCCTTGCGGAGGTTAAGGATGAAGATTGGAGGTTCCTTAGACTCGGCGCCTCGGATAAACCTGTGCCAGCTCCGTAGTGGTAAGAGGGTCCACTTCTTCTTTGATACCAACTGTGACAGAGGGTCTACATGGTCAAATTACTCTTCCTGGAATGACATTACAAGGTTCTATTTGTGTGTTCTTTGAACTGCTTCTCCACTACTCCCCCTAGATGCAGTATGCTAAAGAGATAGTAGCAAAGGCTTATTGACATAATATCATATACAATTCTGCATTTCATTGATTTTGAGTAAGTGATTTGAAGTCAGTTTTACATATTGACTGATCATCATGTTCAAAAGCACAAATAAATCGCAGGTATCAGGAAAACTGTTTTTGGAGAACATCTTATAACTACATGTTATTTTCTAGCATACTGTTACAAAGATGCTCCCTTTGCAGAGATTAGAGTGCTTCTACTGCAGCTTAGTGATATTCATTGTAATATTATCTGATCTTTGTAGGAGAGGAAACTGACTCATTGTGGTAACTAAAGCAGGATGCCTGCAGCACTTACATGGTTAGTATTTCAAGCAAAATAGTTGGAAGCATATCAGTGAAATTCAAAATAAATTGCTAACACATTTTACCAACTGCCCGTTTTTCAAAGAGTTGCTATAAAAAAAACATTGTGGTTAAGAATGCTTCTAGGCTCATAATCTTGCATTCTTCATACATGGTTTGTCAGAAGTCTAGAGTGCACAAATCTCAGTCGATCATAGACTGTATGAAGTGCAAACAAGTGGGATAGGCTCAATGCAAGATGTCTTCTCCATTACCTGTCCATCCTTCCAGCTGGGTAAAGGCTGCATTCCTGACAACTTGCTCCTTTATCTAATGCAAACAACACTGTGCTTATTTGAAGACAGGACTTAGAGAGATAGATCCCAAAGCTTTGAGTATATGAATGAAACTTTGAAACCTTAAAGACCTTTCCAGATCATTGAGATATGATTCTCAGCTTGTTTTAAATCATACCCATTCCCTAATTTTATTATACAGTGTAGCAAGTAGTAGGTTTAATATATCCTGAAATATTATGCGGTAAGTTCTTCAACTGCTGGCTTGTTTTAGTATACAGTACGTGAATTATCCTGTAATAAACTTTAAGGGAAAAACTGAACCCTTTGAATGTTCGTAACTGAAATAGTTTTGATATATTACATACATTTTAGACTGTATTTGGTTTACAGTTTATCATCAGCTGAATAGAATGTTCAGTGCATCTGTGCAGCTGATTGAATACATAGAATGCAAAGTTCAGTCAGATCTGAGCATACAGACCCTTCAGGATCAACGGAGACGAAATAAATGACGCAAAATGAAATATTTCCAAGAGAGAATATAGAGAGAGGAATATGTAACTCGATCAATCGAAATCATTTTGCATTGTAGCTAGAAATTTAAGTATTCATATACATATATTGAGAACTTTAATTAGGGGTTAATGTCTCCTTCATTAATAAATGCCCGCCCCACCTATGTACTGTAGTATGCATGCGTGTAGGCTGAGATTATGTGATTGTTATCTAGCCACATTGTATTTTAGGCCTGCATCCCTATATCAGATGCTTTTAAGAAGTGTAACTGTGATTAAGGAAGTTTAAAATCTCTCTGTACAGTTAAATTATTTGGTGGTTTTTTTCACCTTACACTGCAGAATAAATGCAACAGAACCTAAACTATTTCACATATTACATTTAAATCTAACAATTTCTAATTGAATTATGGCTGTGTTGATCTTTTTTTTTCTATTATATCCAACAACAATTGGTCTTACCTTAACAAATCTTTAAAGAAGACATACAGTATTACCATGAGAATGTTGAAAATGTCATAGGAAATGATAATGTAAACGAAGTTAGGTTACATGAATATTTAACAAGATATGTTCTTATTCTACAGAAATAGACAGTTTTTTTTCTAGTTTTAGATTGAGGGGGTTATTGACCAAAGTAAGAATTTGACTGTTGAAGTGAATTCTTATCACTTTGGGTGGCTAGGATCTGATGATTCTGTACTCCTTATTGACTAAACAGAGGATTTCCATAGTAATGTCGCGACCACGTCAGTATTCCCATAGTGAAATCGTGACTGCGGCAATAGCTGTCTATTATGTAGTGTGTGGCTATCGTTAACTGGCGAATTCACCGCATCGCAGAGTTTGCTGAATACCCAAATATGGGGATGTGGCGAATTCACACCTTTAAAAATAACTAAAATAGTTATTTTAAGTGTCACACTCACATTACTATTCAGTGATAGTTTGATGTGAGTAATACTGTATATTGGTTGACAATTTCCTTATTAGCCTCTCTCAGTCTGAAGGACTAATTCTCCTGTTAAGTTTGTATAAAATACATACCTACCCTGAATTATCCATGTGTGTAACTGAATAAAGATACATTACAAGTAAGTTATAAAATATATTTCAAAATACATTACTGTAACAGTTGCATTTCAAAATTTGCATTAAACGGCGCTGATTAGAATTTTCATTATAACTGCAGCTGATTGAACAATCACAATTTAAACTCCAAAGTTGAGCAAATAAGGCACTGCAGGGTCAAGATAGTGGACCAATGTAGAAACAGAATCTCTTTAATTTCTATTATAATAATGTATAACTATATTACCAAGACTTTTTTTAAATCCAAATAAGATTTTACAGCTATCAAATCAAACTTCTTTCTATTTGCATTATGAACCTTCATAATATGGAGCTTTAGGATGAAATTTACTAAAGTCAAAAATGATTTTTTTCGACCTTTATGCCTGAGAAAATGGGCGAAAAGGTCAAATATTACATTTTTGACCTTTATGCCCCATTTTCTACCATTTCTCACCCGATTTTCAGCAAACAACAGGTGAAAAATGTGGGCAGAAAGGTCAAAAATATAATTTTCTACATATTCACTCTCTTTTTGAAGGTTGCAAAAAATTTTTTACACTTTAGTAAATTTCGCTCTTAGGGGGTTATTCGCTAAAGTCCGAACTGTTGCGTATTGATGCGAATTTGCCAGATAAAGACAGTCGCGATAGGCTGCTTCTGTCGCAGTTGCATCTTTATAATGAGAATATAGTCGCAGTCGCAACTTTATTATGGGAAATTGTCGCAATCTTAACATTAAAAAATTGGCGAGACTTTACAATTGGGAAATTGTAGCGGATTTGCTATGGGAATCCGCTGTTAGCAAATTCGACAGTTGAATTCGCACCATAGTTAATAACCCCCTTTAGTGTCACTTTAACCTTTACCTTAGACAGATTTATACATTTTGATTCTGGTAATATGTAGGAATGGATCTAAACTCCCCAAAGCATCTTTAGACCAGATGTGCTGTGTGCATCCCCCAGAGTTTGGAAACAGACTGCTTCTCTATTTATTAGACTATGAGCAAGCTGTTATGTTATTTAAAGATTTCTACATCCTTCGCTGTTATTTGTACCTGAGTTAAGTGTAGTAGGATATACTAGAAATATAAGGGAGGGTTATGGGCAGCAAAGACTCTGATCTTGTAGACTCCCAACAAAATATGCTTCTCTTGTGGGCTCCAAATAAAAATATGTGTCTCTTTGTTGGGGGATATTTACTAAAGTCAAAATTTTTCAATAGCGATTTTTTCCAACAGGGAAAATTTTCTATCAATCCTTTATAAATCGAGGGAACCGAAAAGTACAAGAATCATGGCGAAAATGTTAGGATTTAGCAGTAGGAAATTGCGGAGTAGGAGGCAGCAGAGTGGAACCACAGGGAACTTGGCGTTAGCTAACCCTAGGGCATGGAGTCTAAGGAACTCCCTGGCCTTCACCTTTGATCCCCGCAAGGGGATATGGGCTTTGCTGCCGAGAGTGCCCAGGTTGTGACCCGTAGGGTAGCTGTTCACTGGTGGTTCGTAGGGAGGACTGCTAGAGTTCAAGCAAGCCAAGTGGAAAATAGCAGGAGGCAGGCTAACTGGGATAGCAGAGTAATATATCCAGGAGCAGACAGGAATTTTATTAACAGGAAACAAACAGGGTAACAAGAACTAGAACAGAGCTATGACAGAGCCCAGAATTCAAACAAATTAACTTATAATTGGGCGCAGGCTCTGATGCGAGTTAGCCTATAGGCTAAGAGACAGACGCGTGCCTACTTGCATCAGATGCGTGCACCCGTGACATAGCTGTGACCAGAACACATGACCTTGGCGTATTTACATCATTAGCACGCGACTGCGATGGACACACACTCACGAGAGGAAATACAATTCCTCACAACTATTCAATATGGTCAAAATGGTCTTAGTAAATCTCTTTCAAATTTGTGTTGACACATATTCATATTTCATAGCATGATTACCAGTATATGCAAGAGAATGTAATTTCGCTACAGATTTCTAGGGCAGGGGTCAGGCCATTTAACTGTAGCAGAGGAGTTTTTAACATTTTAACATAGTCTTTTTTTTAAAAGGAAAACAATTGTAAAAAGATTTTTACTCAAACAGCACCAATCTTGAGTAGCACCTGGCCAGGATTTCAGTTAAATTTTGTAAGAATAAAGGCGGAGATATCATGTTACAAATTGTTCTCATATCTCTCCATTTGTCCCTTTCTCTAAACCTTAAATAGAAATCATTCTAGGTGCTGGATGCCAACACCTAACGATAATATTATCTGCGGGTTTTTTTATCACAATCAGCATACTCTTCCAGGCCTGTGACCTTTAAACTGTTTATAAAGTGGACGAATCCTGATGTTGCCTTTGAGAAATGCTCAGATTCACAGCAAATCTGAATGATTTGAGATGGCTTTTACACATGCAAACCATGTCCTGAATGAGTCATTTTTGAAATATATATTTTTATATATATATATATATATATATATATATATATATATATATATATATATATTATACAGTATATATGTATATTACTGTCCTGGAAAAAGTCAGTCAGTTACCACACCCTGCCAGCTCAGAGTAATGTGACTCCTTTCTGTTAGTAATTTGAAATAAGATCCTGTTTTGTACAAAGTTAAATGAAAGAATTCAATTCACACCACAGGCACAGCAATACAGTATATTAGTTCTGAAATACATATCTGGGACTTTTTTAAATCCTTGAGAATGATAGGGAGAAAGACTGCTCTTTTGGAAAACAAACTAGAATACAGTTGTACTTTATATTCATTGTTTCTCTGTAGGTAGAGAGGGACTCCTATTGTGTTTATAGACTATCCATTCCCTGTGTATTCGTACATCAGTGGGGTAGATTAGCATAAGCACCTTTTTTTAAAACACGATAGGTGTTGGTGTTTATTAGATCTCAAGGAGATTGTGTCCAGAGGTGCAATAAACAAATATAAAAACAGGTCGGAAAACATATGATATGAAGGAGGCTAGATAAAAACACCCTGATTGGGGTACAAATATTTCCTATTTATACATCTTAATTCAAATATGCAGATGTCAATGTATGCAGTAAGCTTTAACTTCATGCTTTTTATCTGTTTAAGAATACGGATGGTCAATAGACTGTGTATTGCATTGCTGTGCATTTCAAAAGTGCCATGGACAAAGCTTGAAATCGAAAACTTTTTTTTTAACTTTTTCGCCCATTCTTCAACTATTTTTCACCCAAGAATTGGTCAAAAAGTATGTTTTCAACTTTTTTGCCGCTTTTTTGGCTTTTTTTTTTTTGGCCTTACAGTGACTCCTAGTATACCAAAAACAGAGCAAAAAGTAAAATACTTATAAAACCTCAAAAAAAGGCCATTTGTAAATCATACTACAATTTTGCTACGTAAAATATACTACAATTAATATGAAGTTCAACATTTTCTTTAATCATTGTCTGGTCAGTAGTGGTATGGAGAGAAAAAGGATGTAGGATACAATTAAATTATAGGGGATAAAGAGGAGAATAAAGATACAAAAAATAAATTGTTTGCTTAGTGGCCCCTGATCTCTTGCTTCCTGGTGGGCTCTGATCTCTTCTTTCCTGATGAGCCCCTGTTCTCATCTTTCCGGATGAGCCCCTGATTTCTTGTTTCCTGGTGATCCACTGATTGTATTTTTCCTGGTAGGCCCCTGATCTCTTGTTTCCTGGTGGGCCCATGATCTCTTGTTTCCTGGTGGGCCCATGATCTCTTGCTTCCTGGTGGGCTCTGATCTCTTCTTTCCTGGTGGGCTCTGATCTCTTCTTTCCTGATGAGCCCTTGTTCTCTTCTTTCCTGATGGGCCCCTGATTTCTTATTTCCTGGTGGGCCTCTGATCTCACTTCCTGGTGATCCCCTGATCTCATGTTTCCTGGTGGGCCTCTGAGCTTGTTTCCAAGTGGGTCCTTGATCTTGTTACCTGGTGGGTTCCTGATACCTTATTTCCTGGTGGGCCCCTGATCCCTTGTTTCTTGGTGGGTCCCTGGTCTCTTGTTTCCTGGTGGACCCCAGCAATCTAGTCTAACACTATCTTCTTATTATAGCTAGTACAAACATTTATATCTTGTATGTGAGAAAGCACATCTAGCTTAAAGTTCCTTTTACCCTATAATGGCAGCTTACACTTAAGGCATTATTTATCCATTCCACATTGGCTTAAAACCCAGAAACACACAATTCTAGCCAAACTAAATAATCATGTACAGTGATATTTATTCCCGTTTTCTCAGAGTATAAGCAGCTAGTATACATCAACTTGCACTGAGTTTCTATAGTAACTCTTATTTGTGCATAGTGTTAGTACATTTGTGGTCAGAAGTCAAATGACATATATACATTATGTATAGTAAATGCCACACACATTTTTGGTTTCTGCTCTGTAATTCATTCTGACCATGGAAACACAACAATTAAATATACCAATCTCCTTTAAATGCAGTGATTTGGTGATTACCAAAGTACATACTAAAAAAATGCAAATTTTGTTGATACGGGGAGGTGCAGAATCTGACGTCATCTTTGAGGCAAGAATGAATCCTGTGTTCACAAGCAACAAAGTATCATTTCATGATACCATGAAGCCAAGCTGTTTGGATATTGAAAATGAATATATATCTGGGCTATGTCAATTCTTTAGATTTGGGCAATGAGTCAACGAATAACATCAAGTGTGTATTTAAATATGCATTCATTTGATAAACATATTTACCTAAAAGGAAATCCACTAAGTTGATAGAAATGAGTCACAGATAAGTGTCTACAGTTATGTAAAAACTGAATGTATTGTTCACCTACTGGCAAAAATGAACTCACAAAAGTATACGTTTACATATGGAATATTATGTAATTATACATCAGCGCACTGGACACACCTGGAAAAACTTTCGCATTTCTTAAAGTATCGGTAATGGAACTAGTTTCTATTTATTAGTTTAAAAACCAGTTTACAAAGCAAAACGTCTAGTCTACTAGCCCAGTATAATTAGAAAAACATTTAAATAGTAATCCAGTGGCAACTGGTCTAAGGAGTATTCTGTATGTCAATCAATAATATTGTTCCATATCCATATCCAAGATACACTGTTAAGTGCAGAGCAGAGTTGCCAGGTAGACATAGACAGGCTATTATGTAAATTGTCCATCTACTTTGTTTAGTAGCACAGTTACATTTTAGAATATACAGAAGTCAACTTTGCTTTGCCTAGTAGTCCAGGTATATTGCATAGATCCAGTAGCCCAGTTAGCTGCTAAGTGTCCAGCAGCATGCTTTAATGCCATTACATGAAAAGTGTTCACCTGAACTAGTCAGTAGGATAGACAGCCATTCTGTTTTCTATTTTCCAGGACACTAGTTATAATGAAAGGTGCCTATTAGGCCAGATATAATCCAAAATATCAAAAACTTTCATAACCCAACTTACCAACAGCTCCATCCAGTTCTAATTTAAGGTACCTAAAATCACAGTAATAATGCAAGGTGCCCTACAACTAAGTACCGGTCTTCAATGATAGCCCTATTCTATAGTCTAAATACATGGCCAAAAGCTTAGTAGCAAAGCTAAAATGAAATGTCCCTAGTAGTCTGGTTACAATCTTAGGGAATCATTAACACAGTAAAGTTGCAAATCTTAGAATCTTAGAAGCCAACTTAGAATACATATCCCAGTACCTCATTATAATGCAGACTGACTGTAGATCAGTTCTATTCTGCATTGAGGTAGGCTTTAGGCTTCTTTGCAGTCACTAGAGTGGGTAGAAACAAACTATGCTGGAGGGATGCACACTTCAAGGTCTTTTAGAGGTTTCCACTCTTGTTTGCTCCACGTGCAGAATATTACACTTTACTCTACTTTATAGTAAATTTGCTCTTTCTAAAAAATTATGCAGCTAACATTCAAGATTATGGTATCACTAAATTATATTTTCTGCCTTACAGCCCAGATCCTGGTATGTAGTATCAGACAAACTACAATGGAGCAGACTTCCTTGCAGCATCTAGCAGTGTTCACCTTAGAGTACTAGATGTAACAATATTTGTAACCTTTTGGCAACTCTGCCCATGTGTTCTAAAATTCGAGACAGTTCCATTGGCATTGTGGGATATTGCTACGAAATACCATATATTACAATGCAACAGCAAATCATTGCAATCCTTTCCATGAGGTCATTGTTTATGAACTCTAGACTTGTTTACACAGCCTGATGTATACCTCTACTAAAACAGTAGGAGTTCACAGGGGCATTACTTAGCAGTACAATAAATAATTTACAAAACACATCGTAATAACTTCAGGTATCCTTTTAATATGGATCGAATGTGATTATTCATATATACTCTGTGTACATTAGCACAATCTACCTCTTCAAGGCATCATGCCCATTACTTGCGAGGTGATTCAAGTAAAGTAAAAATTGTATTTGCTTGACTGTGCGTAATTATAGATGTATTCATACACTAGACATGGTTATATACTTTCTATTTGTATAGGCTATTACTGTAATTTACTAGATTTGTTATTATCATGACTTATCTTACTTTAGTCATATTTTAATCCCATCAAGTCTTAGCATTCCTCAAATGATAATAGTCTGCAACTACTAGAAAACTCCCCTAATCCAGTCTATTGTGAAAAAAAGATTATTACACTTAACGAGAACTGAAAAAGAAGTTTGGGAGGTCGTAATTAGTATTAAACATTAAGGGGGTTATTAATAAAGTCCAAATTGTTGCGTATAGGTGCGAATTCACCAGATAAAGACAGTCACAATAGGCTGCTACTGTGGCAGTTGCATCTTTATAATGAGAATATTGTCGCAGTCGCGACTTTATTATTGGAAAATTGTCGCAATCTTAACATTAAAAAATTGTCGTGACTTTACAATGGGGAAATTGTTGCAGAGTTACTATGTGAATCCGCTGTTTGCAAACTCGACAGTCGAATTCGCACCTTAGTGAATAACCTTCTAAAACAGCTAGCAACAATGCCAGTAACACCTGAAAACTAGGCTGGGCTACAAGAATGTTAATATACAGAGATTTACATTAAACAAATAAAAGGGAAACTTTGTTTAAATGGAAAGTGTCAGAAAGCAGCAAGCATGTGTAGTAAATAACACATCCAAAGGTTCAATCAGGATCTCATTAAAGCTCCGTCCAAACTTACAACAGAGTATAAAAGTAAAAAAAGGAGATTCACTGATTAAAGGTGATGGTAGTGAAACTACCTATTTATTGCACATTACATGTTTTGGGTTAAAAACTCTTTATCAAATGACATTAACCCGAAACATGTCATGTGAAATAAACAGGTAGTTTTCACTAAAATCACCTGCAATCAGTGAATCTCCTTTTTTTTTTACATTTAAATGGAAAGTGCACCTTTAAGAAGTTAAGGATGGTCTTCTTTGTTTCACACCTGTTTACCCAACATTATTTATAAGTAAGATGAGAACTGCATGATAAAGTTTGGTGATTTCACAACTGTTATTGAGAAAGGAAAAACAGCTGATAAGTGTAAAATAGGGATTGTTATGGTAGAATTGTCATATCTTTTTCATAAATGACAACTTTACTCGTTCATTTCTTCTTTTATTGATTTCATTTCTTCTTTCTTTAGCTTTATGATGGACCCAATGCTGAGGCCAGACTCATTGGAACCTATTGTGGAAATCAGCTCCCGCCTCCAGGAAGCACAAGTGGGACAAGCCTTCATGTCGTCTTCCATTCAGATGAAACGTCTGCAAAACCTGGATTTCAGATGCAATGGCAAGTCAATGGTAAGGAAGAGTCTATTGTCCTCAAAATGTGCAGTAGTAATAACGTAATTAATTATTAATTCATTACTTAATTTAAAGGAGCACTGTAGTGCTGATATATACAATCTATATATACTTAGATTGTAAGCTCCTTGGGGCAGGGACCTCCAACCTCTTGTGTC
Organism: Pipa parva; assembly: GCA_019650415.1. NCBI lineage: Eukaryota > Metazoa > Chordata > Amphibia > Anura > Pipidae > Pipa > Pipa parva. The sequence goes on from WMED01006763.1 coordinate 15,714, forward strand.
AATCACTACCTAGCACTTAATTTGTTGTACCCTTGCTTTATTTTACTTGTATTGCTTAATGCACTTTTCCCTTGTTTGTATTGTACTTGAATCGCTGAATTGTACAGCGCTGAGTAAATTTGTGGCGCTTTATAAATAAAATTATACATACATACATACATAACTGCACTATATCACATCCAAATGTATACAAAGTGAGCTTTAATAATTTGTTATACTGAGCTTGGTGGAAGAGTAATTGTAAAAAACTTACTGATGATAAATCTGACATTGGACAAGGAAATAAAAATCAGTTTATTGACTCTTTTACAAAATGGCGCTATTCGATGAACAATTGCAATTCTCAAACACAATTAATTTTAAAATGTTGTGTTTGAGCAGCAAAACGACTAATTGTGTATATAACATAGGGGTAATTTATCAGATTGGAACAATGAAGTGGGAGAACTAGCCTGTCAGTTAGTATTGTTTAAGAAGGTCACAGAAGAAACCTCCACCGCAGTCAGTTCCTGTTCACCAACCTGCAACTGTGATTTATCATTCTGTAAAGTACCTAACAGCACAAAAAATATTGTTTGGATGAACTTTTGTGTGGAACTGGTGTCCAGTCTCTTAGACACAGAAAGCATATGTTGTCATGTAGATAAATGGCGATTTTATGGGGGAAAATTCAAAGGATAAATAACAAACAAGATACAGTAATAACAAAATCAATGGGCAGTGCGGTGGCTCAGTGGTTAGCACTGCTGTCTTGCAATGCTGGGTCCTGGATTCCACTCAGGACTTCATCTGTATGGAGTTTGTGTGTTCTCCCTGCACTTGCATAGGTTTCCTCTGGGCATTCTGGTTTCCTCCCACAATCCAAAAACATATATCTATGTCTGTGACTGAATAGGGAAACTAGATTGTAAGCTTGATGGGGCAGGGACTGAAGTGAATGATGAATCTCTGTAAAGCGCTGTGTAATATAGTCGCGCTTTATAAAAATTAATAAATACAAAATCCACACTGAGCTTTTTATTAGCTTCTAGCACAAATACCCAGGTTTTAGGGCTCTGAAGAGCCATATATGAATGCAAACAGCCATATAACATGGCTTACTTCATTGTTACATACCTGCAGAGCATTCTAGTGGTGCCTCTTCCCTCTTCGGCCACCCGTACTGTGAAACTCTCTGTGCACGGGCAGCTGGCTATGCGCTTTGATAGACAGGCTTCGTTTCCTAGCAACGACACCGGTCCCTCCCCCTGTGGTCAGCGGGGATTTAAAAGCTGGCGTTTGTCAGGCATACCTTGCTTGAATGTCAGTGTATTTTAGGCTACAAGTCTTTGTCCAAAATTTCTACCTTTATTAAAGTATTCCTTGTCCCTGCATCCTGTACCTGCTCCAAGAAAAACATGTACCTGTTCCAAGTGAATCCTGTCCCTGTAACCTGTACCTGCCCCAAGTGTATCCTGTACCTGCTCCAAGTGTATTCTGTCCCTGCATCTGTACCTATTCCATCTATCACTTACAGGGGGAGAGTCTCAGGGTTGCGACCTGGGAGCCTCCTTGCTGCAAAGGCCATACCACGGATAAACCCATGCCAGCTCCATAGTGATAAGAGGGTCTACTTCCACATGTCAGCATCCGTGACACTTCATATAGAATTCATGTAACTTTTATTAACCTAATTAATGTACTCCCATATCCATAGTGGCAGGACTGCAGTACAGCAGGTTATGGGTGGTCTCTCTTTACACACAAACACTCTGGAAACTAACCCTTCACTCATTCACACTGTTGGGCCTTATTCGCTTCTGGTTGACTGACCTTGTGCAACTAGTGCTCCAAAAACAGGGTCCAGCAAAACCCACTCATTTAGTTAGGGCCTTTCCAAGAGTCTTACTTCTCTGAGGAACTCTCCTCAACATGACCCTGGTCCTAGGGTCATAACTGAAGTGTGCCTACTCCCCATTAGGTATCTCTTCTCACTTGCAACACCATCTTGTCTCCAGGACAAGTCTTCCTCCAAACTCTTAATGGATAAGAGAAGGAAAAGAATTCCTATCTCCCCCACACTTTATACCTCTAGGTCACCTGCTACTTGGATATTCTAAATCCCTTTAGGAAAATCTGTATATATGCTATAATGTTATCTCTGCTGCACTTTACCAAATAGATGGCAGCAACATACCATTACCACTGTTTCATTGCCATACAACTATTTCATTACCATATACAGTAGTTCTTATAATGAGTAATTACTGGACATATACCTATTACATTATAGTATGTCTTCATTTTAAGAATGATGATGATGATTAGCCATTTAGTCGAAGTCAACTTTCGGCCACTTTATGGATCAGTCCTCTCCACGCTTTCCTCTCCTCGACAGTTCTTCTGAGTTCTGTGATAGTCTTGCTGGTGGCCGTTGTGATTATGTCAAGTCAGCGTATTCTCGGCCGTCCACGTCTTCTCG
>WMED01006764.1:0-18173 GCA_019650415.1 Pipa parva
TCGATATCGATAAGTTACACTTAAAACATAACTCCAGACTACAGCCCCATTGAAAGTAATTGATAACGCCACCCAGAAAGTGACGATATATTAAGCAACAGAAATAGCCAAAAAAAAACCAAACACTTATCTTAGTAAATAATGCAGAACAGCGTTAAATCCGGCGATATCGATATCGCCAAAAACCCATACCAGCGATACACAGAGATATCCATTGCGGTAATGCCTTCGGGTGCTTTAATAAATGGGAGATAATATTGATATCGCCAAATCCTGCATTAACTAAATTCGATTTTGTAGGGATATCCAATTCGACTTTAGTAAATGTGCTGACTTTATCACTAGAGATCTCTATGAATTTCATTCATATAAGTTTTATTGTTAACAGGTATTTACAAATGACAACAGCTTTGCAGGTCATAAGTGCAGTCACGCGTTTTACACAGGTTGAAGACTATTATACCAGCACCAAAAACATAAATCTCCTGAGAGGACCTACACTACTCACAAAGTGCCTTCTTGAGGGAAGGATGTCAGCTTCTCCCTTTGGACTCATCCCCCTTACTTAATCCTTAATGGGCAAAGCAGCATCTACCTTCATCCTTGCCAGATGCCTCGGCCACACTTTATGATAGGTGTTAAACTTGGTACTGTCTGCCAACCTGGGATCTCCAGGATTCCTGCAGCATCTGAGAATCCATTCTAACCTCCTATTTAACAGGAGAAATCTGCCTGAGCTCTTCCTTCCTCTGCCAACTTTTTAAAAATATCTGCAATTTAGATTGTATTTGATAAATAATCCTTTTATCTATAATGTAAAATGAGCAAAACATCTTGACAGCCTTTCTGTTGAATGTTTTTGTTTGTGCAATTAGTGAATTGTTGTAATGGTTTGACAGATGCTGTGACTATAAATAGCTCAGCAGGAGAATCTTCTTTTGACAGACATCCGCTTCCCGATTTTGAGAATTTCTTTTTTTCACAGAATGATAAAAACAGGCTTTGGCATGTATTCTGATGTAAAATGTGCTTTGATTTTCAATAGTGATTTATAGAATTAGCAAATTAGTAATAAAAAAAAAAAAAATGCTGTCCGGTCCCAGTAAATCAACAGATTCAGGTTGGAGCTATTGCATTTATGTTTTATATGCACTGTTAAAATGATCATAGAAAAATGATAAATAGAGAGTAAATAAACGGGATTGCTATAATACATCATAAACTAAATTCTTAGCAAATAAGAATAAGAAAATATACCGTACGGTACCGAGTTTCCCAGAAAATAAAACATCCCCCAAAATATGAACTAGCTAGTCTTTAGGAGCAAAAATTAATATAAGATCATGTCTTATTTTTGGCGAAACACAGTAATGTCTAATCTGGTTCCTCATAATAGAACTATGAAGTTCCTCATAACAGAACTATGAAGTTCCTCAAAGTAGAACCTCCGATAATGGGGCCCACCAGCTAATGGTGGCCAAGACTGAAAGGCAAACCCTTGTTGAGGATTTATACAGGCTTTAGAAGCAACTTACACTGGTGATGCAATAGATAGAAGTTGGGCAAAATTTATTAAAGTTGGAAAGACCAGTGGTCATTCCGACTTTACCGAGAAAAATCTCATTTTGTTCTCTCGAGATTTAATTTGAGATCTTGAGATCGAGTTTCTCAATCTCGAGTTTTTGAATTTATTTCCATGGAAAGGTAGCCATGCTTTACATTAGTAGCATTGCTACCTTTCCATGGAAAATATAGAAAATTTCGGGATTGCCAAACTTGATCTTGTGAAATCACAAGAATAAAACAAGATTTCACTCAGTGAAGTCAGAAAGACCCAGAGCAGTCTTTCCAACTTTTTAATAAATTTCACCCAAAGGGAGAATGTGTAAACTATTCAGAGCTTTAATAATTCAGTTTAGACACAAGGTGGATCCCTTAACATAAAAATAGATCTGTAAACAAATATAGTTAGGAGGTTGTGTGCCTGGCTATACTGACATAAGAAAAATCCTGTTAATCAAAGGCATAATATGATAAATAATAATGTACAACTAAATAGGGTGCATGTGTCAGTTTCCCCATAAGAGATATGTTAAAACTGTTTGGAGAAGAGAGTGAAAAGTTTTCCTATGTAATTGTAGACATCCTGGCAACTTTATAGGAATGTAGTATAAGTAGGCACTTATATATATTTTGATTAAAATAGGTTATGCATTTAGAAGTGTGGATCCTTTAATTAAAAAAAAAATTGCTATTTGGTCAGTTTGTGAAGCCACACCTCCTGTTAAATCTCACATCCGGTAAGAGTGCATGGATGTGCTTTGAGCAGAGAAAGCTTCAGAGGAGGATATATAAGCTTTCAGGAAGGTTGCAGACCTTTACTGTGTGAAGAAAACCTGTGAAGGAACCCTGGGGGACCCTCCATGTTGAATACTTACATGATTATAAAGACATTAGGAGATATGGTATGTTTAGAAAACTGGTAGAAGTGGAGTTAGAGGTGTCCCCTGGAGGTGAGCTTTTTAACAAGGAATGTTAACAGGGAAACAGTCCATGGTCCAAACTGGGTCAATCCAGAGAATTAATTATAGGACTAAATGACCCTGGAGAACCTTTTGTTAAAGTCTTTGAAATCGAGAATATGGGAAATGTTGTTACTCAAATGCTACCCTTGTTCTTTGACACTGGGGAACTCTTTTTGTGCCTCATCTGTCTATTTCATTGGTCCAAGCTCCTCCACTTAGTCTTCCAGTTACTTTTCCCTAATTTCCAAAATATACATCTGAAGATGACTTGCCTCCAAACTGCAGGCCATCTTTAACCCATTAAAATTTACAACCCAAAAGGAATAATTTGTATTGTTTGTTAAAAGTTATATAAATATTCAAACTCATAATTTACATTATAATAAAGGTAACATTGGTGTTGTAAATATTCCTGTGTCATAACAGTATAAGTGAATTAGATACTATTTTAGATTTAATCCTGTTGGGATCTTGAGATATTGAAAACCAGCATTAAAAAAATTCTTTCCTCATGGTACAGCCTCACTGTACAGTAAAATGAATGACGTAAAAAAAAAAACAAAAAACAATTTCACATAATTATACTTTAGGGAATATAAAGTGGTTTCCAACTGCTATAGTCATATTACTCCCACTTCTGGAAATAAAATGGAGCTCAGCTCAGGAACTCGGCACCTTCCACCTTCTTTCTGAATTTATTGAAACTCATTAAATGTTTCATTTTCTAACCCAAAATTATGTTACCCACAATATGGATAGTTTAAAACTTATAGGCTAACTAATGCAGCTTTAAACCAATCACATCTGCCAGCTACTGCTTCTAGCGGACCAAAGGGGTGATCTTGGGGGGGAGGAGACTGCTTTATTCTAAGAAATCAGTAAAATAAATGTATTCAAGATGAATCGCTTTCCTGTTAATACTTCTTAAAATGGGAAAAGAATCTTCAAAATGATATGAAGACTTCAAGGGAACTAGACAGTAGAGTGGTCCCTGGACCACTCTTAGAACTAATAGCTACAGTATGTCTTGTATCGTTTTGATTCTATTGGTTGATTAGGGCACCATGAGTAGTGTCGGGCTGCTCTTTTGTCAAATTCCCTTTAAAAATTTATTTCCTTAGGGAATGCAAGAAGCAGGAAAATTCACCAACAGGTGCTTGACCTTTATCAAGATCTAGTAACACAAAGCAACCTGGCTTTTAGAATTCTAGTTCCTGGGTATTAGTGAATAGTAATAAATGGGCTACTAGGCCTCTGGAAAGATTGCCCCTGTTGATGAATTTCCCTGAAGATACATTACAGCATTCAACCCAGTAATATGAGAGCTGTTCAACTATTGAAAACACATTGGTAAGCTTACTTGTTTGAGCCAGTTCTTTGTGAAAAGCAAACTTGGGATCCAGACAAATCTTAAAGGAACCTGTATCAATGGGGAAAATTGCTTTTCCAAGTTTTTTCCAAATGTCATGTTCATAAGTTTCAACCATTTTCTCTATTTTCCATTGTCTTTTCATTATTACCAATTCTTTCCACTACAATTTTTCTTTTCATATTATTAGGCTTGACATTTCAATTTCTTCACCATGTTTGCAACTAGCAAACATCTAAATTGTGCTCTGATATGCAGTTTTGTGTTGAAAATACTGAAATTGTGGCAGATGTGTAGCAGACACAAATAATTCAATTGAAATAGGCATTTAACATTTATTTTATTTTTGATAATTAGACAACAAGCAAAAGACAAATAAAGGATGGAAAAAATACTTTGGTAACTATTCCCCTAAAAGTATATTTTCCTCTTTTATTCCCCTAAAAGTACATTAGATTAATTTTTTTTTCAGTAAATGACAGCATTGCTTTCCAAAAGTAAGGAAGCTGTTGACTGCTATGACCTTGCACTTTGATGGTTTCTACAGTTGAGTTTTAGAATTATCACTCCCATCTGATAAAGTTATTTTAGAAAATCCAGTAATAACAGGGATTTACAAATTAGTAATGTGATTTATAATTCTGTTCTTTTGTAGTTAGGGAAAAAAAAAAAAAAGAACAGATTTGCAATTTGTAACAACGAAAAAGGTACATAAGGATTCCATCAGAGAAATATTTTTACCATTGCTCATTTTATAACTTCCCCATATTAACAGCAATTTTCCCTCTGGGAGCTTTAAACTTAACATGTGTAGTACATTTATCTTAATTAACTTAGTAAAATTTTTTTTTTTTTTTTTAGCTGATAAAAAATGTATAATAGACGTTTTAGCTTAATTTATAAATGATTTTTTTTTAAATTAAGGGTAAATTAGATTTACGTAATATTTTTGCTGTCTATCAACAACTCATTTTTAATACTTGTCATAATTTAATAGTTTTGTGTCTTTCTGCAATGACATGAATTGTGACAAGTGATATAATCACTTTTTTAGCCTGTATTATTACTATCTTTGCCTTATAAAGTGCAAAAATATTACTTTATAATTCATGTATTTATTTTACCTTAATTAAACCATAACACATCTTATTGTATGCAAAACACAAATCTTTTTTTTTCAGTATAATTTTGCTGAAAACTGCTTTGCATGTTTCCGATAAATGTTAAGTATATTCTAATATGATTTTTATTATTTTTGTGTCTAAACATCAACATTGTATAAATTGGATACAGTGGACGAAATTTATTAAAGTCGTAAATTTTCAATCGATCGATCAAATTTTGAAATTTTGATCAAAATTTCAATCGAAATTTTGATCGATCGATCACTTCGCCTTTAATAAATTTCGAGTGGGTTAACAAAAAATTAGTAAGGGCAAAAGTGAGATTGTTTTCTTTGATAGAATTCTTCCATTGACGAAGAGAAGGGGGTTATTCACTATAAGTCCGAATTGTTGTGTATAGGTGCGAATTCGCCAGATAAGGACAGTTGCAATAGGCTGCTACTGTCGCAGTCACGTCTTTATAATGAGAATATTGTCACAATCGCAACTTTATTATTGGAAAATTGTTGCAATCTTAACTTTAAAAAATTGTCGTGACTTTACAATGGGGAAATTGTAGTGGATTTTCTATGGGAATCCACTGTTTGCGAATACGACAGTCGAATTCGCACCTTAGTGAATAACCCCCAGGGAGAAAGAAAAATAAAGAGAAAAATTAACTCAAATTAAAAACACAAATTAATCATACAACAACCACATTTTTCATTGCTCGATCTTTCCATTGCATAATGAGGAGATGTAATAGGATTGTTATGTCAACCACTATTTATTTCACATATGTTGTAGATCAGTTATAGAAAAACCAACTGATAATGTTAATTGTGGAAACATGTCCATTGTACATTACCAAGCTTAACGTTTTTGTTTAATGATGATTTAAAATGTTTTTTTTTTTGATTAATGATGATTTAATGATGATTGTGAACAATTCCCAGTTGTAATGATTTGGAGATGTCTTGATGACCTTATTTCATCTATGTCCTAATAAAAAAAAAAAAAAACATAGAATTTGAGGCCAGGAAAATGCTAGTTTACTTTGACAATTATATTTTTACAAAGTTTGAAGCTGATTATATATTCAGTCGCTACACGGCAAAGAATGGTTTATTTATTTTGTTTTGCCGTTCTAAATTTTGCAAATGCCATCTCAAAGCATTTACATCAAAATTTAAAGGGACGTGTGCTTAAATAAATGTGCAATGTTTAGTGAAGTTAAAAAAAAAAAGATTATTTTATTGCTGAAATGAAAGTCACTTTTTGACCTAATGTACAGGGTCTGTCTGATTAGCTTTCATTCCTCCTACAATGTGAGGAATATCATTTTAATATACAGTTACCAGATGGCAATATGCCAAAATCCAGATTTCCATCAAAATAAAAATAGTAGTGATGTAGTCCCAAATCTATTATATTTCAGAAATCATTATGGTACAAAATGAAACTACATTACTAATCAGCCATGAAGTATTGCCTATTAGTGTGCACATTGTTTCATTCCATGTAAACTGCAACATTATTCAATATAATGCAATACAAATTTGTGACAGTAAGAATAATATGGAATTGTTCTTTACCCCATTATTGGAATGAACTCCTGAACACCAGAATATATTCTAAAACTACAAATAATATGCAGGCGACAGGGTGACTGATTAAATGAGAAAACATTACTGCTGATAGCATCGCTAATACAATCAATAACAATCAGTTTTGATTGTAATGAAAAGTCATGTAGGTGCATCATGGTCTAGGGTTTATAGAGTCTATTTTTTTTACTGTTTTTTACCTGCAGAACCACTTATTTTGGCTGCATGGCTTAGACCTATAAAGAGTATTGGTCTCAAATTGTTGAGAGTTAAAATTTTGAAAAGCCAGTTCATTTCAGCTCACTTATGTCAAGATATCACCTTTACTGGCTCCAATTAATTTTGACACAGATTCATGCTTTGTATATTCCAAGTTTGCGCATAAATCAGTGTTTGCAGATGTTTTTTTCAGACATTCCACATCAGCAAATGGATGTTCTGAAACACCCGGTTTTAATCAATTTCGATCAATATGGTTGACTCTACTTTGTGAGGGTCAACCGCATTTTGAGTTCCTTCCAATCTGGGTGGGGGGGGGGGGGGGCTTGTATTCTGGCACTATATTAGACAATATTTTACAGTTATTCAGAAGAGTTTCAAAAATCTTTCAGAAGTGGGTATTCTTCTTCCTAGTGTGTTTGTGGGTTGGGGCCTCCATTGTAACCTGTTCGCCATGGGTGACCCTGCTTGTGATGTTGGTGATGTTGAAAATACTGGATGCACAACTTACAGCATCACAGAAATACACAAACCACCACAGTATGAAAAACTGACATACAAGTGGCGTACCTCCCATATTAGTTTATCTAAATGTCTAGGAATTTCCTGGGTATTCTTGGAGCTGAAATGCACATATTGTTAGAGGAGAAGTAAATTGTATGTGTTAAAAAGAAAGAGTGTCAGAGTTAAGAAGTGCATTTCAAACATTTGGGTACAGCTGAAAAGGGATTGAACCAGCAATCAGCAGCTCAGTATCAGATGTATATGCATTTGGGTGCTATCTTCTAAAATGTATTGGTGCAGGCTAAAAAATCCCATTGCATGAGAATGATTAATTTTATTTACCAGTAAGCATCCATTAAGAAAAAAAAAAAATTAAAATGTGTTTTCTGTATATTTTACACCAGTGGAAATGATGGGTGGGGGTTCAGGAGGTTGTGCACAGCCATTATAGAAAAGACAAAGTGATGCAGAGCTGCTTGTCACAATCCTGGCATAATGTAAGCAGTTTGGAGACAGCTCTGTTTCCCAGTTGGCAGGTTTTACTGTGTCAGCATCTGTGACTGACAGCTTACAATTCGATTGGTCCAAATTAAAATCCCATTATTGTCTTTGTCCAACTCTTCTTTATAATGTACTGCTCAAAGGGAGAATTATTTTTCCTTAAAATTCCATGTTTATATAAAAGAGAAATGACACTAGAACAAACATCATGGATAAAATAATGGAAAATGTAATACAGTTTATATAACAGAGGTATGAGAAATTGTGTTTGCTGACTTAAAATATTAATGTGCCATATTTATCAAGGGGTTTCGCCACAGTGATACTTTGATTGTTCTACTGGGGATTTCTACTGTGATACTGGTAGTGTGACCCTAGGCTCATTGTAGTAAGGGTCCAACTGTTTTGATATGGGGTATTGTAACATTTGTAATTATTTCGATTGTAAGATCTATGAGGCAGGGGCCTCCATCTCTCAATCTCTGATTTCCACTTACAGTGATATATCTTCATGGTGTTATGTTTTTTCACTCATACTGTGTTAAGCACTTCCCCATCTATATTATAATTGTATTGTTGAATTGTACAGTGTTGTGTAACTTAGTGGCACTATATAAAAAAAATTAAAAATATACATAAATACATACAACAGTGTGGTACTGAGTATTTTGTCCTGAGCCTTCAGCCCCTATGATACATTATATCACTGGGGTACATTGCTCCTTGTAGTTGTGCTACTTTGTCACTGGTCAATGTGATCTAGTGGTGTTTGCACAAGTTGTCCAGCCATTGTGATAAAAAGAATTGTAATAGTCTGGGACTAGTCAATTAGCATTCAGCAGTCTCATTGTGTACTACATTGTATTTTTGTATTGAAGGAACAACAAATGATACTAGCATTATTAGACTATTACAGTGCATCTTTTTCCCAGGACATTGGGCACAGAAACACTAAATACTACGCATATTGCATTTTCAGATGGCACACCAAAAACCAGATCAGGTTCTACCCTTAACAAATCATCCAAAAATCTGGACCCTTTTCTATAGCAATACAACAATAAATACTATACAATAAAATGTACTTTTATAGCCTTTATTCCATTTCCCTAATTGGTTTTTAACTTTTGCTCATCTAAGTTTCTACATGTTTGTTGACATCATTATGTAGGACCAACTTATCTCAAAGCATTAAACGCATGAACCAAAATGTGATGTTCACATCACATTTATTTCTTTTTAAATAAAAAGCCACAGTGTTGAGTTGGAAGCTGTGTCAATGTCATAAAACTACCTGACCAAATGAGTAAACTTGCCGTTATAGACCGAAGGTGACATTTGTACTGTAGGAAATGATTGATGTTTCTCTTTTTATGGAACATCTCCAGTTGTTACACGCTTAAACTTTTGTGGCGGCGTCTGGAAAAATGCCTTTTTTTTTTTTGTATTTCATAGAGTAAAAATAAAAGTCAGATTCAAGTCTAATAATCCTAAATGTCTCAAACAATCTGTACTCAAGGAGAATTCAAGAAAAAAAAGTCAGAGCTCTTTAAAATTCAGGACACACGTTCCTGCAAAAATTTGTCTTGGAGCCATGAGTATTAGATTTTCTATTAAAGGGTACGCTGTGAAAGAGTTGAATAGTAAAACCCAAAATAAATGGAGAACTTCCAGTTAAATTAAATCAGGAATGAACAAAAAGGATGGGCATACTTTATCTGTGATGTATGATTGTATTTAGCTGCTCATTTACATTGATGGTGTGTATTATGTCTTGGTGTTGAATAATATTCTATTTTTCCTAATTCTAAGATATGTTCATTACAGTAGGTTTCTAAAAATGGCATTATCTAGATATACATTAAGGACCAAATTATAAAGAATTGAAAAGTCCACTTCAACATTTTTGTTACTCCGTATCTCGCTTTGTTTCTGCCTTTCTGTTTCATTTTACTTTTGAATCCCGCTGATTTATATAGGGTCTGAAAATTGTAGTTGTTAAAAAATCATTATCAATTAAGGCTAGTAGTTTAATATCAGGAGGGAAAAGACACCTGTGCCTGATATAGCACAGTACTCTCAGACCGAGTGGGTGGCAGGAAGTGACATCAGGGCTGGGCCTAGGGGTAGGCAGGGTAGGTGGCCATCTAGGTCGCTGCAGGAGGGGGGCGCTATCTTGGTGCTTGCCCCCCTCCTTTTCCCTGTGCCGAACTACCTCCTCCTCTATGCCCTGGCTCTGTGTGCTGTAGCTCTTAAGCGCTACAGCATTCCTGCCCACACCAATGATGTAATTTCATGTGATTGGGAGGAAGGTGAATCATTGCTGAGGAGAGGAATGCTGTAGTGTTCAGATCTACAGCAGACAGTCGGGCCATGGAGGAGGAGGTAGGTAGGGACAGGGAAAATGAGGGGGCAATAAGATAGCACTCCCCTCCTTCCTACAGTGGATGAAGCAAAATATAGGGAATTGGGGGGTGTTGTGGGGCAGGCATCTCAGGGGAAAGGAGGGAAGGAAAGCAACAGGGATGGGGAAAGCAAGGAGGGGGACAGTGAGAAACTTTATCTTTAAGAATTTTTTCTTTGAGGGCACGCCCTAATAAAAATAGCCTTCGCATGCCTATGGGGATTATAAAGGGCTGGGGGGGGGAGAGCAATTGAGGATGACATCCTACTAGGAGCACTGAGGAGTAAGATGCCTGCACTCTGCAAGTACTGCTATGCAGAGGTGGCGATGATCTGATTCTATTTCCGTGAGCTTCCAAACAGAGCAGCGCACAGAGGATAAGAATCAGATCATCGGACCGCCACTGCATAGAAGTGTTGCTAGCCTACTAAGCGGTGCAGCAGTCTGAGAGTGGGATTATGCAGGGGTGTGTGTGTGGGGGGGAGGGAGTGTTAATCATCAAGGACTGGGGGGGCCGCGACTTCATTACTCTGCCTAGGGTGCAAAAACACCTTGGCCTGGCCCTGAGTAACATGCTCTGGGAGCGCAGATGAGAGAGTTCTGTGGTACAGCAGAGCTGAGGTGAGCCAGGGCTGGGGAAGGGAGGGAGCACCCAGCAGGACAGCACCCTCCCAGCAGCATAGGCAGTGCCCTAAGCAGCTGCCTATCCAGCCTACTGCTCCACCCTGTGTACACTGAATTTGTACATTTGTATTTTTTTCTTTGTGTCAATTTCCATAAAAATAATTATTTCAGTGGAATAAGTTATTCATTTTTTTTACATGTGTTTCATGAGACGGGAGCATTAAAATGTTAAATATTTGTTGACCTGGATTTCCAACAATAGCAGCATTTAAAAAGCAGTGGCATCTCTTTTATTTAATGTAAGTAGTTTTTACCCATTATTAGTTATTATTCTAAGTGGAATATTTGAAGGACCACTGAAACACCATTATCATCAGGGTTCCTAATGCACGGTCAATTTGCTAACAACAGACTAGGCTTTGAATTGTCTCTGTTCAGTCAACTGTAGGTGCACTGAACATTCTAACTAGTACAGTTGACAGTTTTGAAATGAAAGTGTCTTATAATAAATAGCTCAGTAAAAATGTTTTAGATAATATGTGCAATCTTAATAAACTAAATTCAAATACAGAACATTGACAATTCAGTGTAAACATGTATTTTCTGCATATTAGTCCTGAGGGAAAGAACTACTTTCCTAAAGGAGATAGCATCCTTTAATGTCATAAATCTTGGAATATTCATGCATTTTTTTGCCTTACCTTCATATCAAATTAGCCAGTGCGGTCTCTTAATTATGGACAGTTGGGAGATTTACATGTATTATTAGCTAGGAAAAACTCAGCTGGATACTTGCTATGGTGGTGCTTTGAGGGAAATATCATTAGCCATCAGCTCTTTGTGACTGACATTTATTTTGTTGTTCTGGAATCCATGATCATTGTCTTTATTAAAATGTCTAAATGCATGGGCCATCAGTAGTCTTATGTATTTAAATTGTGTTCTTTGGATGCCTAGTGAAATTATTATTATCAGCAAATCATGCATGCAGCCATATTTGCATAAAATATATTAGACTTTTTAAAGAGAAAGATTTAAAGATACCTACTGTATTAAATTAACCTAATGAGCATGGTACAGAGGAATGCATATACTAAACTGCATGTTAAGTTATCAGTAAGACTTTGGTTATCCAGATTCCAGGTCACAGCTCAAGTAATGATGGATAATGTATCATTACATCATTAGGTACTCAGTTAGTATTTGGGAAAGGATTTCTGGAAGACTATGAGGAACACTTCTGGGGAAGAAACAATGGATTATGGGAACAAAAAAATTTGGGAACTGGTAAAAAAAAAAGGTCAAACAGAAACTGCGGTGCATCAGAAATAGTTTTAGGAAAGGACTGGAACAGGAATATTATTTAAAAACCATAGCTGGAATGCTCACAGTATAACATCTGCCAGCTTAAAATGCTATATAATAAAATAACAAATCAGTACCTTTGGGCTATAGTGTTATATTATAAAGCTGCTGGTGCTAGGTTCTCATGGCCACCATATTAGATACTTTTTAATATGCTAATGAACATTAATGCATCATCACAGATAGTGGGCTTATTCATCAAAGTGAGAATTTGACTATTTACATGAATTTGCATGACTTCAGGCCCCTACACTCTTATGGTCACGAATTCCTTATCTTTGGTGCGGTATAGTCAGTTGAACAGAAGGATCCATGCCATCAACTTCTTAATTCACCACATTAGGATGGCAAAGTAAATCTGGTGAATTCAACACAGTACACATTCCCAAATTTGATACTTTTACAGACAGGACTGGTCACAAATTTTCTGCATCACAGAATTTGATGAATAAGTGGAGTTGGAGATGTGCTGAATGTGAATTTGGACCTGTACCTGTTTGGACTTTCATGAATAAGCTCCATAGTGTTTGAGAGTTTTTTGATGAATGCCTGCGCTTATGGTTGCAGGCATCGAAGGCAATGTTGGTCTATGAATCAATTCCCCAGGTTAGCAGCTTGCTTCTCTGTTGCACAAGTACAGTTAATGGTGTGTATAAAAAACAGGTAGGGTGTACCACGCTTTACTCTGGGTAGATAGAAAGGGAACATTCTAGTGCAGGATACACTATTACCAGGCAAATTTGGTGTTTTGTTCGCTGTACTCCAGTCTATTGTGGTCAGCCAGCTGTTAGGGGTATGTTTGACTGGCTGGGGAATGTCACATGATACATTAAACTGTGTATATTAATGAGGCATACACGTAGTGCTGGTTTTCACACATGCTAGAGATCAATGCCCAGGACAATGGCTTTCTTAGTAGGGGGTGGAGCTAAAATGCTATGTGGCATGTGCATAATGCATGTAGAAGAATCATTAATAGTCAAGTAGGTGGCTTGGAAAGGAAGGCTTGTAGCTATATTGGTTTGCTGGTATGTAGGTTAAATGAACAAATAGAATTTATTAGGGTATTTTAATTGTTAATAAAAAAATGAAAAAGTAAATTTGTCCTATCTGTGTATGTAAGTCTTCCTCCCACTTAGATTGTAAGCTCCTTGGGGCAGGGACCTCCAACCTCTTGTTTCAATCACAACCTAGCACTTAATTTGATGTATCCTTGTGATATTTTACTTGTATTGTTTAATGCACATTTCCCTTGTCTGCATTGTGCTTGTATCGCTATATTGTACAGCGCTGTGTAAATTTGTGGCGCTTTATCAACAAATTATACATACATACAATTTGAGGCCCATTAATGTGATTAATTTCTTTAAGTTGTCAAAAATTTCCACCACCCCCCAAATGATGAGATGCCTTCCCAAATACATACACATAAAAGGCTGAAAAGCATAAAGTTAACTTAGATTTTGTAAATATTGTATTATATCCTTAATTAACAATTTATGCTTAGTAAATATATAATTTTATATCTTTATTTATTTATTTATAGACCAGTTGTAGTGACCAAACCCATGGTGTAATGTATTTAGTCCTGTCACGGGCCTTTAAGAGTTCGTAACACCCCTTGGGTCAACTACAGTCAGAAAAAAAATAAATAAAATGAAATAAAAGGAATGTATCTCCAATTGGTGACCCAGCACAATGTTACAGATCTTGTTACCCTTCTATCTGTGTATGTAATTATTCCTCTCAATTAGATTGTAAGCTCTACAGGACAGGGACCTCCATCCTCTTGTTCCAATCACAACCTGGCACTTAAAGGGATTTTATGCTTGTAAGTTACTCACTTGTAATGGGTCATGCGCTTTTCCCATGTTTGTCTTATATTTGAATTGCTGAACTGTACAGCGCTGTGTAAATTTGTGGCACTTTATAAATAAAATTATGCATACATATCTATAACAGAGATTTTATACATTTAAACATTCCAGCGATCCCATTTATTGTAAGCAAAATGTAAGATTTTATCAGCAGAAGTAAATTAATATTTTTTTAATTAGCATACTTAAATTTCCCAGCTTAACTGCTAATGAAAATAATAGTAATGTTTTTTTTTATGTAACTTTTAAAAATCTTTTATTAAACCTGTTAGTTTATCTAGAAAATTGCAGACATATATAGCTCAAAATCAATTAATTTCAGAAAAAAAAAAATCTAATGTCCTGGTTTGACAATATTTGAATAGAATGGTGGTTCAGTTTTCATGGAATCATCAGGGCTAGCGGAATAAAGGAGTCATAAGCTGGCTGTCTACCAGCTTCTAAAAGCCAACAGTTTTTGCCTGACTTCCAATTCCCACTGCCTGACAATTCTCTAATGTAGTGGAGAGAAATGTAAAAGTCTCAGGATACTGTAATCCGGTGCTTAAGCTTCAGTTGTGTCATTCTTTGTAGTCCAGAGTTCTTGTGTGTTGCAGTTCCTCTTATCCTCATTTTCTGCCTTGAGCTCTGCTACCACCAGTGAGAGGTTAAGCTGGGGAATTTGGGTCCCCTTACAAAAAAGTAGACTCTGTGCCCTGGGATTAGCCAGTGTTAACTCCACTGTGGTAGTAGAGGATCCACATGTAAATATCTCTCATGGTGTAACAAGAGGTTACATAATTTTTAAGGTTAAAAAAAGCAAAAGTCTATAAAGGTCAAACTAAAGGCTACCAGACTAAATCAACATGCTACTGAATATTCCAGTTCCTCTAATGTTATGTTCTTTTAAATAACTATCCAAACCTTTCTGAAGCACTCCAGAGATTTTTCTACAAACGTAGAATCAGTTCCTTTAAAACACTATTCCACAATTGCTAAATCCCTTACCGTAAAGAACCCTTTTCACAATTGGAGATTCATTCATTTTAATCCCAGCCTGAGAGGATGTCAACATGCATTTTGTGTTGTCCTGAAAGTAAACAGCTTATCGCTAAATTTCTAGGTATATATTTATAAAAGGTTTCCATATCATCCCTTACTAACATTTTTTTCAAGGTTGAATAGGATTTATTCTTTAAGTTTCTTCTCATAACTGAAATAATTCCTTTTCCTTATCGTTTTTTTGTGTAAGCGGGTTCACAATTAGATTGCATTTTCAAGGTGAGGCTTTCCATGAAAATTGTACAGTGGCAAAAT
Organism: Pipa parva; assembly: GCA_019650415.1. Taxonomy (NCBI): domain Eukaryota; kingdom Metazoa; phylum Chordata; class Amphibia; order Anura; family Pipidae; genus Pipa; species Pipa parva. Next base: position 15,395 of record WMED01006764.1, read on the forward strand.
GATAACCTTTTTAATTGAATCAATCCTTGTCTGATACAAAAAAATACCTTGCTAGCTATGGAACTGCAGACTGCCTGTTTCTATCTTGTCAATGGTCCACAAGGAATCCCAGATCCCTCTCCGTCATGGCTGCTTTGAGTTTTGCCCTCAGAAAGTGTATGATGCTTCCATTTGTTTATCCGTGGGATTCATAACTTTACATTTATTTACATTAAAACTACTTTGCCATGTAGTTGTATAATCAGTATCACATAATATGTCTAGATAAGGTTGAAACTTCCCATATATTTTACCATAGGTTGTGTATAATTTATAAATAGTAATAAACAATAATGAACCTAAAACTGAGCCCTGGATTATATCACAGTGAGCTATTCAGAGTAATAACTACTGACTATAACTCTCTTTTAATCAGTTTTCAATCCATTTGCAATGGATTAATGGGCTTCAGGTAACGCATTTGTGTAGAACAATGCAATAGGTTTTAACAAGGTCCAGATATGTTATATCTATAGCCACTCCTCTATTGGCATTTTAGGCTTCTACTTACCTCTTCATAAAAGGAGATTAGATTTGTGTTTTGTAAATCCATGCTGACTATCACTATAACTATCAACCCCTCAAGTGCTTTACTACATTAGGAAGTCAGGCATCAGGTATTTTACCTTCAATAGATGTGAGGTTTACATTTACCTGTTGAAAATCTAGATCCCTGTTTTAATATTAGTACCACTACTGCTTTTTGATAATCTATTGTTATATTGACAGTCTTTAGGGAGTAGTTTGTACAAAACAGAACAACTACATCACTTCTTTAGTATTAGTGAGTAAGTAGTTGAGCTATTATAAGACTTTGGTTTTTGCAAGAGGCCATATATAGTTTTACCAAAAAATAAAAAGTCCTGTACACTAAAATACCTACAATTCACTTAACCTGTGCCTCTAGTGAGCACCAGTTATGTGGCAGTATGGTCATGTGTTACTGTGATGCTATCCTCTGAAGTTTTTTTTGTACTGGCAGACTTTAAACTCCCCAGTGTGATGTCATAAAAACTGGACCCACCTTAGGCTATATATATGGCTGTGGAGTAGAAAATCCTTCAGACGTTTGGCCTCCACCCTTCTCTCCAGCTGGATCATCTGTTATACTGTATCTAGATAGGTTATAACTTTCCTAAAAGATGCATCCTATAGAGGAGTGTAGTGGACTCAGGCTATGCAATAGGATAGGGACTAGAATCTGAAGGGTATAGTTTCTCAGGGTAGATTGATTTGGATGGAGAGATCTCCCAAAGGAGTTGCGTGCCAAACCAAGTTAACCCTGCTGTGATGTACAGTACCACTAATTAAACCATGGTTTCCATATTGATGTCCATGTGTACCTATTAAATGTTATTTAATATCACTCAGTAGTTCTCATTATGTTACTAACAGTGTCCCCTGAGATTTATCAAACAAAACTATTAGGCCCAGTTCACACTAGCGTAATTATGCTAGCATATTTTAGGAAAGTGCACATCATATGCTAGTGTAGCCAGAACAAGGTAAGTCCATAGGTTTACATGGCTTGGCTTTTTTTGTTTTAATGCGCAGCGTATATACGCCGTGCATAAAAACGCCAATGTGAACCTAGCCTTAAGGTTTAGGCTAGGTTCACATGAGTGTTTTATGCTCAAAGCATAATAAGCTAGTGTGAAAAAAAAATACGGCTCAGTGCAAGCCGATGGCACTTACCTAGTTCCGGACACACTAGCGCATAATGCGCAAATGCTAGGTCCGAAATGCTGTGTGCTGCATTTTCATTATTCGAATTGCATTTGCGAATTATATGCTGTGCGTAAAATGTGACCACACAGGAAGTGATGTGAACACCGAGGGAGCGTTCACACTGTCGCTGGTAAGTTCAAAAGAAAAATACGCTTGGCATATATTTCTTCTTTTTTTTTTCATACTAGCGTATTATGCGCTGAGAATAATACGCTCGCATGAACCTAGCCTAAAAAAACATAAAATTATTTATGCCTGTATAAAGGGTTAAGTTGGATTATAAAGATAGGGTCAGTTGTGCGCTATCAGTATATCTGATAATTAAATATTTCCCATTCGTTGTGATAAAGAAATAAATCTGTAAAAAAAAATTTCTTGTCCGTGCTTTGTACGCCCACACGCGCCAAACTTAGCAGTTTGTATCCCTGAGAATAGATAGTCTACATAACCTCTTTTACAAAAGATGAACTGATTAGTGAAAGATAATATCAGTTGTTTGCTTCCTAGTTTGGAAGCTTGGCAGATGGGTCGACTATAATGACAGCACAGTAAACGAACACTGTTATTATAATCACGCTTAAAAGGCTAATCATGAATACCATTTTTTAAATAAAAAAATGTTTATATATATATATATCTATACGATAAAGTGACTGGCATTAAAGAAACTACAGGAAAATATTGTGTTAAGAAAAAAGTTAATTTTTTAAATGGTAATAACTCCCACAGCTTGAGTTTTGTATAAACTAACTCCAGATGTTTATGCTAATGCAGCCTTAACTAGATATAATTAGATATCACTTATAGAAATAATATTATCCTTTGCTTAAACTGAGAGTGCCTGCATTTCCATACAGGTGGAGAACTAGCTGCGGGATAGATTGTGCTTTCAGGTGGAGCTGGTGGTTTAAGGTTTTGGAAGACGTGATGTACACATAAATGCAAGATCATTTTATACAGTTGGGAAAAAAAGTATTTAGTCAGTCACCAATAGTGCAAGTTCCACCACTTA
>WMED01006765.1:2211-18173 GCA_019650415.1 Pipa parva
ATATATATATATATATATATATATATATATATATATATATATATATACACAGTAGGATAGAGTGGCCATGTTAGTACACAGATATTTGCTTGAGACTTGATAAAGGGAGGACAGACCTCTTGAAAGCTTGTCTGTCTAAACTGACTGTTAGTCCAATAAAAAAGGTATCACCAAGTATTGCAATACTCCTTTTTATATATATATATATAAATGAGTATTGCAGTATTTGGTGATACCTTTTCTATCGGAATAACAGTCTTTTTTTGCATCTGTGGACTAACACGACCACTCCACCCTAACTTATATATATATATATATATATATATATATATATATATTTATATATAAAGAAAGAGAGAGAGAGATCGTAAAATTGTTCATGTTAGAACAGGGGTGGGCAATTAATTTTCCCACAGATCCACATGAGAAATAGGAATAGCTTTAGAGGGCCCCTACAACATTCTACTCCCCCACTGTGCTGCACCCCACCACCACCACTGTACTTCCTCCTCCTTCCTGCTCCATACTTTCTGAAGGGGGGTGCTATCTTGGTACTCGCCCCTCTCCTACTCCTGTCACAGTTCCATCTGATCTAGCATTTTGACTTGGTGCTACAGCTCTCCTCTCTCTCATGGGAAGTTCTAAGTTTTCAGCTTCCTGTGAGAGCTGTAGCACTAAGGAGCTGGGACAGGGAAAAGGTAGGGACAGGGAAAAGGGGGGCGAGCTCGGCTGCCTACCCCATGTCCTGGCCCTGTCACCTGATGTTAGCAGAAGGGCCGGGCCAAAGATGTCCACAGGCTTCAGTTTGCCCACCCCTGGGTTAGAAGGATGTTACGGTAATCCAAGAAGAATTAGATTAGGGTATGTATGAAGTTTCAGTGAAAAATAACAAGTGAATCTTGTCAATGTCACAAAGGAGTAGATGACTGTTAGCGGTTTATATATAGTTTGATTAGAGAGAGTTGTTACTAGAAAGCAATATGCAGAGTCAACATATTGAATAAAGTCATCTTCCATTATTAATGGTAAGGTTTGGGTAAATATGATTTGTTTGCTTTTGGCTAGATTTAAAGAAGCAGTGGTGAGCTAAGAGGACTTTGTGAGAAGACAGTCTTACGTTTCAGGAGTTAGATATGGTTTGATGTGTAGATTTAAGTGTCTGTCACTTTTCCTCTGTTTTGTATTGATGCTGCCAGTCTGACAATCTGATTATATAATGAGCTGTTTATAGACCAGAGAGGCATTAGATTATACAAATACTGTTCTACTGAAACACAAATAGGACAACCAGACTAGGGGTGCAGCTGTTACAAATTTTAGACTGAACTGAAGCTTTCTAAATTGAAAGAAAGCTTGTGGAGAAGAAAAAGACCGTCCTTGTTTTAATGAGAACCAAAGCCAGATTTAAAAAATGAGTTTTATCTTATGTAATAGACATTATATATACAAACCTGGCTCTTCATGTTTAATGTGATGGGATTTTACATGCTGCGTGCATCACTAATGCCACTGAGTCTTGCCTCCCATGGTACACTGGTGGTGCAAGCATGCACAGAATGCTCCTATTTTCCCCATTGTGCACATGTACAGATCAGTGAAGTCACATGACCACCATGAATATTGTATACAAAAAGCATTGCGTTGGGATAGTACAAACACTATATTACACAGCGCTTTACAGAGGTTTGTCATTCACTTCAGTCCCTGCCCTGTGGAGCTTACCATCTAGTTTCCCTATTCATAGACAGACATGCGTGCAGATCATGCGCACTACTGCTTTTCTCACTTGTAGAAGATTTTTCCAATCCCTCCCTATTTCCAACAGTTTCTCTCCATCCTGCTGCAAAGGACCTATGCTCTCTTTCACAGAGGCGCAGTCTGTCCTCCAGATGATTTAGAGGTGCTCTGCACTGAGCTGGCCTCAAATGGATTGCAGGGCTCACTTCTGGAAAGCAGGAGTGGTCATCAACTACAGATACTAAAGTAACCTGCTAATAAACAAGTGTAATAGGTGTTGCACTAGGCGTAGTCATCAACTGTTGACTGGGGGCAAACCGGAGCTGAAGGTTGGGGACCTACATCTTCTTCTTTTTCTTTAAGCCTATAGTGTTCTCCACTGCTTCAGGCACTATTACTTGCTGTTGTGTCTCTATGATATCATTTAACCTTTTATAATGATTTCTGATGAAATAAAGTTTGTAATTTGTGAGGAGACTTTATAAGATTATTCAGTTGAGTAAAAGTATTTTGTGCAGTGTGTATGTATTCCAGCACTCATTGGCTGCACAGACCAATGTGATGGGTCATGTGTTAGTAATGGCAGAAGGAACAAGTAGGTGATAAGCAAGGACAATCTGCCTTTGCTTGTCAGGAAAATCCAAAATGGTGGCCAAGACTACATATTCTGAGTGCAATTTCAGGGGTACATTACTAATGGGAGACTTTTTAAAAAAAAAAAAAAGTGAAACTATTGGAGTATCTGATTTTTAGTGCCCCTTTTCTGAGTGAAATTAAGATTTACAGCTTTGTTACTCATGCGACTCCCTAAGACCTCTTTGCATGTTTCATTCATATTAGATTTAACTATAAATTCCAAGCTGAAGAAAGTGGGGTATAAGGCTATCTTTGGCAGAAAGCACTTAGACAATGCACTGTAAACATATCCTGTGTATCTTGTACTCTGATGCAGGAATACTGAGCATACTAGTGATAATAGTATGCAATAGTCTCCTTTACAAAGCCTTTTAACAGGCAGAGGTGCATTGCTTTCTTAGTGGGGTTTGGTTCTTCTGCTTTTGGAGTTTGCCACTGCTAAGCTCATTGTATCTCTACAAGCCTGACAGCTGTTTGTTTGTCACTCTGGTCTCTTCATGAACAAATGACTCCAATTAATTAGTAACCTTGTAAAGGGTTTTTTCTAAAGAGTTATCATGTACCCACCTTGATTGTACTGAACTTGTACAAGGGTATAGTAAGCCAGTGGTACTGTTTAACAGTTTCTGTCCGCTATTAACATTCAACCCGCTGTCATCATCCAGTTTTCTAGCAGTTTCTCATGTTTAGATCATCTGTCCCATAGAGAAAATGACAGTTCCTTGCATTGCGTAGACTGTAGCACTGTCTCACACTGGTAGGTTATCATAAGATTTTCTTAACCTTAATGTGATGTCATATGGTGTGTAAAACGAATGCCGGTAAGACTTAGATTGGAGCAACAAGCTGTCACTCTCTATCTAAAAAGGGAAATGAATAAAGGACACATGGCACCCTATTTTAAAAGTAATATATTCATGCAAGAAATAGATTTCATGATGTGATTTATGCAGATTTCCTGCTATACCCATACCGCTATACCCATACCGCTATACCCATACAATGTCCCTATTTCATACATTCAAACAGAGACTGTGATTATTATGCGCAATTAATTTTCTTTAATTAATTAGATAAATATGGGAAATAGTGATGATATCTGCTGTTAGTCAGCCTTGTCCCGAGCTAGTAAAATTACTGTAGGTTGATGAGCCTTTACAGACAGTCTATAACTGAACCCATGTCATCTATATATTTCCTTGTAATGAATGTTTGAATGAATATGTGTTCTTTCTCATCTATCATTTCCACTCACATTCCATTTTCTGTTTTCTCCTTTTTTTTTTTTTGTTTGTTTGTTTTTTTATTATTTTTTATTATTCTGCCATTGTTTTACCCCTCACTTTTTTTTCCTTGTCATTATTATTTGTACCCTTCCCGTGGCTCCCTAATTCTGTTGTGCCTCTGTGTTGGTGTCTGGGTTGCCTGTGACAGGCAGAGGATGAGCATGACGCTCTAAGATCAGAGATCGGAGACGGGAGAAAGGGGGCACAGATTGTGAAAAGAGCTGGCACCAAAAGAGTGCAGTGAACCCCCTCTGGGGCACCCCAAATACTGGGAAACGCCCAGGTAATACATGGGATGAAAACACTCCCCACAAAGCTATCTGTAACATCCTATATAACACCCCATATCATACATTTGTCAATCATATACAGCCATGTTATACTGCACCCCAACACAAAGAAAATGAAGGGAAGGGGGGAATTCAGGTCTCCCATTGGATATCAGGCAACCAATCGCTTTGTAAATGGAATACGGAAATTATTATCAAACTAACCCTTATCCAATACAGAACGGTAGGAGATCTTGGCTACATAGATAATAGTGTTTACATCTCTTAGTGACATAAACTTAATGAGATAAAGGTAGTAACCATTCTGCTTTTGCAATTAACCATTTGTCAGTGTCATATACAATACCTTTATTTGTCTCTCTCCATACACCATTTTTGGGAAGTTTTTTTTGTCTGCTATCTACTCTTTTAAACCCTTTTACTCCAGTATTGTCCTGGCTTGTGTATGTCTATTTGTATATGTGTCCGAGTTTATAGGTTCTCCTTCTCTACCAACCTAATGAACTGGAGATTTAACCTTCTTAACCAAGCATCTCTCAAGCAGCTGTGTTTTTACCTTTAAGCTTGTTTCCCTAAAGAAAGTTCTTAAGCTTTTATAAGAATGTGGACGCGGGAGCTTCGGCTAATCAAACATACCTAGCTACTGATGTTTTCAAGTGGTCTTGGTCACATGATCCAGATGTCACTATGGGTTCTGTCTTCTATTTGTAACTCTGGTGTGTACAGGTGCAGAAGCAGTATTAGATCTTAACGCAGCTGCTGCACATATATGCATCAGTGGTTAAGGAAAACAGGAGGTATAAAGACCCAATTATGACCTAGGGTCACTATCTATAAGGATAGCTGCATTTAGAAGAGTAAGGCAGGAGGTGGTTCAAAACACTGTTAAATAAAGGTATTTGATTAATTAGATCTCTCACAACTATAACTAATAAACTACTTCTCCTTTAAATTTCTGATTTCAGTGTGCAATCTTGCCACTATATAAACAAATGTGCAAACTTTGCGACAAAATAGGTATAGTTCTGGGACAATGAAAAATGTCCATGTATATAACATACAGATTGACAGTCTCATCAGTGCCCCCGTGATTGATCATCTGATAATTTAATTACCCTCTCTGCCCTCTGAAAAATTCTAGTCCCTTCCCCCTATACAGTGCTAGGGGGGCACAGTGTAATCTGACGCTGGTAGAACTGATCCATAGAGGGATAAATATAGATGAGTGACAAGTATCAGCAGGCTTACACTCTCATAGCAGTAGACAGTTGTGCACAAGCAGAAGGGGGGTTTGCAGTACTTGGTGCAGAGCTACTGATAATAATTTTACTGGGCCATTAACACTAAATGCTGCACAGAGTGTAGGGAAAACACAGATTAAAGAACAGTTCATCTGTGATAACACATGGGCTGTATATGTCAAGTAACGTAGTCAGTGGAGTAACTAGATGCCAAGGGACCCTGATGTAAAATTGGCACTGGGCTCTCTCCCTCATGCCTAGTGTAGGATTGACATCAGGGTCCCCTGTGCTCCTCTCAGTGCTGCCCCCTCCTGTGCCCCCCATGCCAATTTGGTCTTTATTAGCTAAAGTGCAAATTGTTACTTAAAGGTGTGAATTTGCCAGCTAAAGACAGTCTCAATAGACTGCTACTGTCACAGTCACGTTTTTATAACAAGAATATTTTCGCAGTCCCATCCCGACTTTACTATGGAAATATTGTCACAGTCGCAAATTTGCTATGGGAATCCGCTGTTTGAAAATTTGACAGTCAAATTTCACTTTAATCAGTAACCCCTTACTGATTAAGGGGCACAGGAGGCAGGCAATGCGCTGCAGAAGGGTGGGTTGCAACAGTCACTATAGTTACACTTCTGAATGAAATAGTTACAACTTGGACAATGAACCCCAAATACCTCAGTGTGGTGCTCTGCCATGTGGGTGTTCCCAGTTGTAGAGGTCTGTATCAGGACTACATACTCCCCCAACTGCTCACAGCTCTGTTCTCCCCTGCTACATTGGGGGGTATGGTACTGATCCAATGAAAACAGCTAAAGACTCGAGCAGGATGGAAGGTAGCAGCCCTGGTTAAATTTCATTGTCCCTTTCTCACATTAAACTTTGCAAATACACAATAACTAACTTGTATATTAATATAAACTCACATAATGTCTTATGCATTTACCATGCATTCTGTAAACATTGCAGATAATCCTATTACATTGCATCCTTAACAAAATGCACCTAAAACATTGCACTGGTTGGAAAATGCGTAATAAAACACTTGTGTGTTTACAGCTTCATTTGTTAACATTACATCGATATATTGTTTACGTGTGTTCACTCAATGCTGGCAGGGCTTGTACTATGTGACTGACTACACTGTGTTATGCAAGAGACAGGATCTGACGCCATTCGTTTCTTCGCTATGGGAGTCCTCTGTTTAGTTAATAAGGAGTAAAGAATTGGAGAGTAGCAGCCCAAAGTGATAAGATTTCACTTTGACAATCCAATTCTCACTTTGATGCACAGGCCCCTCTGTCTCAGTCGGTTGGGCATCACTGGCATAGTCATTTCTCATTATTCACTAAACAACATATATATGTATATTTTATTTATAAAGCGCCACTAGGTTATGTAGCACTGTACAATCCAACAATACAGTTATAATACAGACAAGGGAAATGTGCTTAACAAGTTAAGTCAGTTACAAGCATATAATCATTGCAGATACATTACTAAGTGCCAGGCCGTGTCTGGAACAAGAGGTTGGAGATCCCTACCCCATAGAGCTTACAATCTAAATAGGAGGAAGACTTACATAAACAGATAGGAGGGTAGGAGTATATTCACTCAACCAGGACTCAGCTGGTCTGGAAGTATATTTAAGGTGTAGTTAGCTAAATAGTTTCCATCTTTGTTAGTGGTAAATTGAAACTATTGTAGCGGTGTCACATGTTCGCATGGATCTGTTTAACGGGGAAATTGTCACCCAAATGCTCTATTTTTATATTCATTTCTAATAGGCAGAATTGCTCACAATAAAGGACAATGCCACCAGTTTGTCTCAGTTTGGTGACCAGTATTGTGGCTGTAGTGTAGTCGCTTACATCACAGTAATATCTTTTTACATAAATATCAATGGCAGACAATTGCTAGCTCACTTTAGCACTTTGTTGCCATTTTTCCACTGGCTTTTGAGTGAAATGTCACCTTAAACTAAACAGGAAGAAGTCTGCTGTAGCATCACCTCCCCTTACACCCCCCCCCCCCTTTTACAGCAGTACACCATGGCACTCTGACTCATAATAACTGACTGCTGAGATAGACACGAAGTATGTAACTATGCACTTCACCATAAGTTGTCAAATTGGACACGTATTCCCACTTCACAGAAAATAACTATTTTTGGTGAATAATTGAAATTGATTGTTGTGAATTCACACGACCTGTGTAACATTTCTCACTTTAATGAATACGCCTCTTACTGTAAAACCGGCCACCAGTGGTCACCCTGCATGAATGGGACTCATTAACATACTATACATTAGTGTGTGGTTTCTGTAACCACCAATAGGAGTGGAGTTTCTTGTGTCGGTGTAACTTTTTACCATTTACATAATACTTAGTCATAACCATATGTTTCACTTTTATTATTGTTCTCTCTTTCCCAACATTCATTACCTTTCTGTCCATTGTTTTCTAGAATTACACGTCAAGTACAAGCTACTGAAGCCTACCCATCCAACCAGCTCCTGCACTTCACAGAATACGAATTGGTGCAAAACGACACTGGTTTTTTGTTCATCTGACAGCAGACAACACTCCCAAATAGCCCGAGGGACCCCTCCCAAGTGCAAATGAGATGCTCGCCCCTGTTTGCTTATGGCATGAAGACTTGCACCCTGCATGTTACAATGTAATATGCATGTGATGACATTTGGGAAGTGGAGAGAGATGCGCCCCCTTCCCCTGTACATTAGTTCAGTCCAATCTCCTTCTCTATCCCTATGTGTTGTTGTTTTTTTAAATCCCAATCATGGAGGACATAAATGAAAATATGCTGGAAATGGGGTAACCTTTTCCTTACCCCTCTCCATCATATATCTCAGCTGCAAAGAGCTTTGCATTTTCCGTACTACAATGTAAACAAGTACTAAGTATGTCTGTACACTGATCATCCCCCTCCTGAATTATTATATTGGCTGTCCATCGACAAACAGCAATAGGAGTTACCCTTCGCCTTTGTATGTAGTTTCCTACAGGCCACAGGGCACAGCACAATGTCGGTAGGGCAGACCTGGGATGGATTCTGTATACATACAGGTCATTTTAGCATTGTTTCTTTTAATGTGAAAGGGCTACATGTTAGTTATACATAGTATCATTATGCAGGGATGCGCCCTCCCCTACAGAGGGCAAAAAAAAAAAAAATGTATGTAGATACTCCATACCATTAACACATTGCAGCATGTTGTTTTTCAGACAGCTAGGCATTTATAGAAGCACTTATCTCCATTATACAGTGCAGCATGTTTAATATGACGCTACTGGTAGTGCGTACAAATATTTTGCATTATTATACAGTGCAGTATGTTTATTACAGGGGGATCAAAGCATATAGAGATGCTCAGTATTGTCTCAGAGCGGCATGTTTATTATTGGGAGTGTATAGAAATAATCATTATCATAATGATACAAGGCATGCTCATTCTCCATGTATAGAGATGCTTTGCATCATTATACAATGCGGCCTGTTCATTATAAGGGGCTGTATATTTATAGAGAAAGTCTGTATGATTATACAGACAAGTGTTCATTACATGGGGGTAGAGGGAAAAAGGGATTGCTCCCTGACTCAGGAATGTGTATCCAGCTTTAGGGGGAATGATGTGCATTCTATATATTAAGGGGATAAGCCTGCCCTCCATTCCCTACTACAATAATCCCAAACCCTTCAGCCCTACTCCGGAGAGAAAACACTCACTCACACAACCTCTCCAATGCTCTTTTTAGATGCAATTTCTGATATGCATACAAAGCTGATTGTACAATAACTGCTCATATGGGAATAAATACTATGCAATATAATCTTACCTTGAATCCTACAGTCTATGTGCGCCTTCAGAAGCTGTTATACACAATGTCTACACAAGGTGGAGCAATTGCCATATATCCCTTACAAAATGATTGTGTATGTGCCCTATTGTTTCCCCGGCATTTAGTAAAAGAAGAATTAATTGAAATTAGCCAGCCAGCTTGTATTTTTATTATTTTTATTTTTAGCAGCTATTGGAAAATTTCCCCCATCCTGTTAACCTATCAAAAGAAAACAAGGACGTAAAGACACAAATGGCTTTGAAAATAACTAGTGGAATATATAGAGGGCAATTTACCCTTTTCTATCATTTAGGATCGTAGTCACTGAAGAGTTCTATGACCATATACAAAGCATGAAGACTTAGGCCACTGTATCATCTTGAATTCTTTAGTTTAAAGTGGTATTGTAATACTGCAGCTTGTTCAGAAAGATGACACTTCCCATGATTTCATGTCACTCGTGAAATTATGTTTGTCAGACAGAAATTTGTCCTTTTTTTTGTTCACTTAACATAATTCAGAAATTAAGTAGGATACATTTCTACATTTCCCATGGTGCAATATAAAATACTAAAGGGGTTATTTATCAAGGTCCAAATAGTTGTGTAAAGGTATGAATTCGCCACTACCCCATATTCAGATTGTAAGCTCTACGGGGCAGGGACCTTCAACCTCTTGTGTCAACCGCAACCTGTCACTTAAAGTGATTTATCCTTGTGATATTATACTTGTATTGTTTAATGCGCTTTTTCCCATGTCTGTATTATATTTGTATTGCTAAATTGTACAGCGCTGTGTAAATTTGTGGCGCTTTATAAATAAAATTATACATACATATTAGGGGATTATTGTCGCGACTTTACTGTTTAGTGGATAAGGAAAAGAGAATCAGGGTGTAGCCACCCAAAGTGTTGAGAATTTAGTTTGACAGTTGAATTCTAACTTTGATAAACAACCTTCTAAGTCACAAGATTGAATCGGTTGTGAACTAAATCCTTACTTAATGCCTTCCTTTGTCATTGTAGCACATAAAATTCTTCACTGCCGTGTAATAATGTTTATGAACATGCATAACTAAAAATAACATGATCCTCTGTAAAGTATTTACTCATTAATACTGTAAATACAGGGGCAGTTGGAGAGATGCATCCCTCCAACTTACACCGTACTTCTCCAGTGAGTAAACCTCAGGGGGATCATGGGATTTGTAGTTATACATGTTCTGTTAATTGACTACATGGTAGCAAAGGGTTTTCTGATGTACAGTTACAAAGAGTCTAACTGCTTCTATTCTGTGCCCAAATACTTTAGATTGCATAATGGGAAATGTTAAACTCATTCAGTTTCTGAAATAGGAGATCACCGTGGTATATAATTAGAAGTGAAATATAAGGTCAAATGTGCACCAAATAGTTCTTCTGTCTGCTACTAAACTTTTGTAACATAGCATCATGGGAATTGTAGTGTCTCTGGAGAAGTTACAGTAAAATAAGGCATGAAAACTACAGAAGAAGTGAGAATCTCTCATTTAGAGACAATGATTAACATGTACATAAATAGGTTTCAGAGTGTATTTTATGAATGTATTTTATTTTGTTTTCCAAAACAACCATTACTTTAACATTAATTAATATTATTAATGTTATTATTAACATTTATGAGGATATTGTAATTCAATTTGTTGTTCTATCCCCTGTATAACCAGGCCTGCAGCTTTGCACTTTTATATGGTCATAGTACTCCCCTGTATCTTTATAAACTGTAGAAAGGATTATAGTGTCAAATAGCTAGTTCTGACATCACAACTGTTTATAACTTAAAGTGACCACCCCACTTTCCACTTTAAAAACTTCACTTTGAAACATGAGGGTCACTTCTCCTTACTACCACAGCACTCCAACAGTGAATAAATACTTTAGAGGGAATCATGGGATTTGTAATTTTTAGAAAATAGACAGTGCTAAAATGGACACAACTTGGCAATACAGTAGATAATGATCACATTGCATCCTGACATTTGTAGGCATTCCAATCATGCATGTTCTAAACAGTGATGTGGCAGTGAAGAAGTTTCTATGCTACAGTGACATAAACAAGCAGTTAACTGAGGTTCCACTATGCAACTGGTTCTATCTTGTGACTGAATACCTTACAATGCATCATGGGATATGTAGGCACTAAACTCATATGATTTCTAAAAAAATAGTAACACTGCGGCACATACTTTAAACTAAAGCAAAGGAATCAATGTGCGCCCACCAGTTCTTCTGTCTGCCACTGATTCTCTCTTGTGAATTAAATGGCATTATGGGATATTAAAAGTCACCTTGGAGGTCCATGCCTTGTGACCTTGTGTTTAGATACGACCAGGAATTCCTTAGTGACTATTAATGTCCTTGTAATACTCCAGGAGATGCATAACTACTGAGTTTGCAGCTTTAGCGGGCACAGCAGGACCCAGAGACCTGAGGGAGGCCCCTGGTGGGCACAAAGAAATGTCTTTTACATGAAAGGACATGTACTATGACAAGGCCAGCAACTAAACAGGCAGAGACTCAAGGATATTTACCAAAGGATTTAAGATAAAGAAAATGGTGATGAAAGGTGGCCGGGGATTTGGCAAGGAGAAGAGGCCTCAAATCTCATATTTTGCACCAGGGCCGATTTGCTCCTACTTACACCGCTGGTGGAAATCATCTCTAAATTATATCACGATATACAGTCTTGTGCTAGTCTTGGAAATGCTTAGTGAAAGCAATAAATGGGGAGCAGCAACTGCTCACTTGGCATCCATGTACTAAGTGCACTGTGTATTTCACTATACATTTAGTAAGACCCAAGTCAACATAAGTGTTTTATATATCTAGATATTGAGATATATCCAGAGAAGATAGACACAGATAGTTGACAATTATCTTAACTGTAGCAACCAGTGTCAAGCAGCAGTTGCCAAAGCAAATAGAATCATGGGGTGCATCAAATGGGGTATAGACGCACATGACGAGAACATAATTATACCACTTTACAGAGCACTGGTCAGACCACACATGGAATACTGTGTGCAGTTTTGGGCACCAGTGTACAAGAAAGATGTGGTTGAGCTTGAGCGGGTTCAAAGGTGACTACTAAAATCATTAAAGGAATGAACAATATACAGTACCACGAAAGATTATCAAAACTGAGCTTCTTCTCCAGCTGCTGTCCCAGGAACTTAATTAGGGACAAGGCCTGGCAGACTGGCAGTGGTAGAGATGACTTTCAGAGTTTTGTGATCAGAAGAGGCATCAGAGGAAAAGACTGCATCTTCTGAATTCATCAAAAACTTCCATGATCTTTAGTTATTCATTGTATGAAAAGATACATGTTTACAAAGCACTGGGGCAACAATAGGTTCAGCCAGATATCATCTACCTGATGCGTTTCAGTCCAACCAGACATTAATTATAGGCCTTAGTCTCCAATGTGCTATAGTCCAATAACCTTCCCTCAGGGCTATGTCACGGCTTCCTGTGTAGTCCTTTATGACTTGATGCAGTTATTCCCGTGTAACATGTGGAGCGTTAAATTTCATGACCTCCTGTTTTAGGTCATGACAGGGCAGCCTATGCAGACTGCTACAGGTGGAATGGTGAAAATACCTGCATATTCTCCAGGCCACCAAAAGCATCTCCTGCACAAACCTGTCATTTTTAAGAAAATTCTGCACCACTAAATAAATTGTTTCGCAACTTCCATCAGGAATGCAGGGCCTGTAACCTTAGAGACCGGTCCTGTCACGGTGCCTCTGATAGCTCCAACAATCCACAGGTTGGGAGACAAATTACAAAAAGGGAAAAAATTAACAGGAAGAAGGTTGACTGGATTCACTCCTACTGGGGGCAGGGGCAGTGATGCTTTACCAGTACACGTGCCACAGTTCTTACACTAAAGTGCAGGCTCCAAAGGAAAACACAGACATGGCGAGTTTAAATAAATGGAAGTGTAACTTTTACTACACTACAGCTGTAGTAACATACTCTATAAGAGTGAAATTTAATAAACTCAGAAAAGGCCGATTTCGCCTTTCCAAGTTTACTCCCACGGTAAATATCACACGATTTTTTTTTAATCAATATTTACTGATAGAACATTTTTGTTTGAATTTTTCAATGGAAAGGCAGCAGTACTTTACATTAGTGGTACATACTTTCCATTAGTAGTATGTACTTTCCATTAGTAGTACGTACTTTCCATTAGTAGTAGTATGTACTTTCCATTAGTAGTATATACTTTCCATTAGTGGTACGTACTTTCCATTAGTAGTATATACTTTCCATTAGTGGTACGTACTTTCCATTAGTAGTACGTACTTTCCATTAGTGGTACATACTTTCCATTAGTAGTATGTACTTTCCATTAGTGGTACGTACTTTCCATTAGTAGTATATACTTTCCATTAGTGGTACGTACTTTCCATTAGTAGTATATACTTTCCATTTGTGGTACGTACTTTCCATTAGTAGTAGTATGTACTTTCCATTAGTAGTATGGTTACTTTTCCATTGAACAATTTGATCAAAAAGTTTCTGTCAGTATATATCAATCAAAATAATATCATGATATTTGCCGTGAGTAACTGCAGAGGTCTCGCTGGAATAAACTCAGAAAGGCGAAATCGGGCTTTTCCGAGTTTATTAAATTTCACCCAGATCTGAGTCTTGTCCACACAACAGTCTTAAGAACATGTAAGACAATTTGTCCACCATTATCAGGATTCTCTCCTCCCAGCTCTGAGAATATGATTTGGGGCAGATCTCTGTGCATGTCTCTTGTTTTAACAGTTTCATTATTTTCCTATATGTGCTACCCACAGTGCCCACCTGGGTCTGTAACACTAGACCTCGCTGAGTTGGTTTTCTTCCTTGTAACAGGGACCCTTCACCCCTCCTGGGGGAAGCCCCGGGGCGAGAGCCCAGCCTGGAGGAAGGCCTGGAACTAAAGACCTCTCCCACTTCCTGAACACTCCAGCAGGTGTCACTATTACCACACTCTCCGAAAGTGGTACTCAAATTAGATAGATATAATACAATAAACTCTAAATACATAATATAGGTAGAAAATTAAGTGTACCCCTTTTCCATTTTTCCTATATGTGCTACCCACAGTGCCCACCTGGGTCTGTAACACTAGACCTCTCTGAGTTGGTTTTCTTCCTTGTAACAGGGACCCTTCACCCCTCCTGGGGGAAGCCCCAGGGTGAGAGCCCAAGCCTGGAGGAAGGCCTGGAACTAAAGACCTCTCCCACTTCCTGAACACTTACATTTATAGACTGGGTAAGTGGGAAGTCTTCCTCCCAGTTATAGCAACAGGAGTCATATTGCTACTTGGAAATAACACATAACTCCAGCAGGTGTCACTATTACCACACTCCCCGAAAGTGGTACTCAAATTAGATAGATATAATACAATAAACTCTAAATACATAATATAGGTAGAAAATTAAGTGTACCCCTTTTCCATTTTTCCTATCCACACGTCTCAGAGCAAAGGTGTCAGAGATCACATAACATTAAAAATTCAAGAAAAAATCATATCACATCATGGAACACCTTAGTAGTGACTATTCTGGGTCACTACAATTGTGTGAGCAAAGCCTGGTATATGATAAAATGAACCTAATCTTATGGCACAAACAACACTGGCACCACTGTCTGACCAACTCTGGAGGAAGTCTAAGGGGTGGTGAGCCAACGGGCTATAACATTTTGTTATTTTTTCAAAAGCTAGCAGTGGCCAAAGAATCTTGCCTGTGATGGAACACTCTGTGTTTGCTGCGAGAGGAAGAACTTGCTATGGAGGGTAGTCCAGGTGAAAAGAAACCAGTAAAGCATCTTATATTGCGAACACAGTATTACTAATATAGCCTTGCAAAGGCCGGAGTGTTAGCAGTAGATACAGGGGAGACATCTAAGTCTATCACAGAAGTCAAAGCTTTACTTTTTTTAAAGTTAGTGTTCAAACATAAAACCGAGCAATAAAATAGGACATAGCAAATATTCAGCTTGCATTCAACCTGCACATCCTGATGTAGATATGCCAGACATTGCATGCAAGTTTGGATTTGTCACTAGGGGGAGCCCTTGATGTGTAAAATCTTTGCTTTAAGGTTGCTTTTTGGCATTTGGCAGAATCACTCCCTTTTTAAGCAACATTTCTGATTAAGAATTGTTTTGGCCCTAAGATTTATTAGAGTTTTACATATATATACAGTATATATATATATATATATATATATATACTTTGCATATGTATAAAGCCGTTCTGCTTTTTAGCATATTTCACTTTTTTTTTGTATTGTTTTATTTTTTTGGGTCGCAAAGTCAATTCACGGAGTATAACTTCAGCATAAATCACCCAGGAAACAATTACTCCGCGTCCAGCCTAGTGAGCCCCAGTTTATTCAATGGGGAAATCACTTTGCAATTTGTCTGCGCAGAAATCAATGGGAAAAGCAGTTTGCCATTTATCTGGAAAGGGATTTATTTAGCCAGGGCCTCTGCCATTACGGTTAATAGATATAAACATTATGATCATTATTTTAACAGCCTCTTTGCCAAATACTACCCATAATTATTTGTATGCTGTAAATTATACTTTCTTCCCAGAAGCCTTAGAGGGAGATTGAGGAGTGTACTTATTGAGTGATACACAGTGTTTTATGAATGCTCGCGCTGTTGTCTTCCTGATTGTGTTTGGAGATTTACACATTATATAACTATATATATATATATATATATACAGGGCCGGTTCTCCGTATGGGCAGAGTGGGCCGTTGCCCTGGTCGCAACTAGCAAGGGGATGCACGCACCGGCGCTCCCTTGCTAAACGCCGTCGCGCTCCTTGACTTTGACTCATGTGACCCGATCGGTCACATG
>WMED01006766.1:0-18171 GCA_019650415.1 Pipa parva
ATATACGTATACAGGTGAATATAAGGAATATACGTATACAGGTGAGTATAAAGAAAATACATATACAGGTGAGTATAAAGAATATATGTATACAGATGAGTATAGGAAGAGTAGAAAGCATTGTTATAAAGAGAGGTAAACAATGTCTTCCATTTCTTTATTTACACCTATTTTTTATCTTATCTAGTTATTACTATGTTACTATGTTGACTGTTCATTTATGCACACCCTGTCATTTACATTTGATATACAAAACTACACAGCATAGCTACTAACACACAACCGCTTTTGACTCCTTCAAATATCCTTTATTAAAGGAAAACAATTGTAGTTTAAGAAATATGGGCGAAATTTATTAAAGTCAGAAAGACCAGCGGTCTTTCCAAGTTTACTGAGAGAAATCTCAGGTTGATCTCCTGAGAATTCATTCAAGATCACGAGATCGAGTTTCTTGATCTAGAATTTTTGATTTTTTTGAATGGAAAGATAGCCATGCTTTACATTAGTAGCATGGCTACCTTTCCATGGAAAATACCAAAAATACGGGATCGCGAAACTTGATCTCGAACAAAATCTCTTGAGAATAAAATGAGATTTCTATCAGTAAAGTCGGAAAGACCCAGAGCGGTCTTTCCAGCTTTGATAAATTTTGAACATAGTGTACCCCATAACTATAAAATCTAAGGGTATTCCCATCAGAGTCATTTTACTGCATTGTACAAATTTGTAACATATTTTACTTGAAACAAACCTTATGTCATTATCTCCTAAAAAAAAAAAAAAAATGATACAATAGTAGACATACATACCACACACTCTTTTTGGACAGCACACATCGTCTTCAATCACACTGATAAGTGTTTCCCCCTCTCTCTGACAGTCTGGCACTGGCTCCCGACTACAGTCAGGTTCTATAGCCACAATGGTTCCATTTTCTAGGCATTTAGACATGCAACATCTTTTTGTTGAAGAATTCCAGACTTCTCCTGGTGAACGTGGAGTCCCTGTATTATCAGTACACGCTAAAGAAAAAAATATTACAAAAGGTGAACTATCAAGAAATTCATTCTATTTCTTCATCTGCTGTCATGTCTCTCCCTACCCAATGGATATCTATTTCTGTGATTAAATAGAACAAATATCAACTTTTATTGCATATTCATTTTAAAACACATCTAACATGAATACACTTTGTTGAGGTGTTATTAAAACAAATATGTAGTAAATTAACCAAAACCGAAAATGTAGTTATTTTAATTATAGACCTCTTTTTGGGAGAAATTATGTGCTCTGGGATTAGTAATAGCCAGTGGCATGTGTGAACTCATTTCTGGAGAAACTTTGTGTGCGAGACTCTGAGATTGTAGTTGAAACTACTGTCCAACAGGATAAGGCAAATCCTTTATCTGATAGGCTACCACCATACTGCTGGATGGAAAGGTCAGTGAGAAACATAAGAAAGTATGTCTAAGGCCATGGTCAAACTAATAAGTTTACCATACAAAATGAAAATCTAACAGTGATTTGCAAAAACTGAGTGCACATTATAACATGTTAAAATCACTAGAGAAGTGCCTCACTAACAATAGCAGTGGATGCGTTCTTAATGGAATCCGGTAATGCTGTGTTTTTGCAAGTAGGGAAGAAGAAAGTGAAAATAAAAATAGTGTATAAAAAGTTAATAATGACAGTATTTCCCACCCTATACACATGTCACTTAGGGGGCACTATTGGGTTTTCCTTGTTTCTAATTTCTTTTATTTTTGAAGCTATCTGCTCTTTATTTCCAATAACTCCAGGAATAAAATAATATGGTTTAATTATCAACTTCCAAAAATATTTCCAATGACTTTCTCTGTAATGTTTCCATTGGATAGTAGAGAATCTTTTTGGACTCATTTAATCAACTCCACACTCAGTTTTCCAACCAGTTTCTATAAGTCATTGAAGGACTATTTAACTCATTCCTACACAGTAGTTTTTAATGTTGTATTGCTTAGTTTTTCTCTTAGCTGAAGAGTCCGGCAAAGTGAAAGAGCATCTACTTTAAAATAATATACAATAATTTTTAGAGCTATTCAAAAAGAATATTGGCAAGTGACAATTAAATATATAGTGAATTTAAAGTTATCTCAGGATGATTGTCCTTTAATCTAGGGGTCCCCAACTGTCGGTCTGTGGACCACTGCCAGTCCACGGGCCCTTTCATACCATGGTGGTGTTGCATGCACAGAAAGTACATCACCATCTTGTAGCCAGCAACACACATTGCCCTGTCCCCCACCCTCCTGGTCCATCAAACCTTTGCCGAGAGGGGAACTGGTCCCAGATCTAGCAAAGGTTGAGGACCACTGCTTTAACAAGCAGTTTCCCACATAAAAGGAAGCTTGAGAAGACAGTTGTGAAAAGAATCATGTACAATGCATACCACAATTTTCCTCAGGAATACAAAGCTCCGAATCAGTTCTATGAAGAATTGTTCCTTTTATGCATACACAGTCCTCTCTTAAATATGAACAAGGTGACTCTTCATAGTACCATTTATTTAGGCATGTTTTGGCAGCACACGGTTGAACACAAGCTTGATATTCCTTTCCTTCTGGGCAAGTCAACGCTGTTTAGAAAATAAAAATTTGCAAAACATTTTTTAGTTTTATTTTGTGCATTTATATTGCTCTGACATCTTCTGCAGTTACTTCCAGAGATTAAGCATTCACTTCAGTCCCTGCCCCATGGAGCTTACAATCTCGTTCCCCTATACAGTCACACACAGACTAGTCAGGATTCAATTTACCTAGTCTATTACTGGCTTGTAGGAGGAAACTGGAGTACCCAGAGGAAATCCACACAAATACATACTGTACAAACTCTATGCATATGATGTCCAGGGTGGAAACAAAACCAGGTTCCAGGGATTTCAAAGTACCAGTGTTATCCACCACATATTATTTCAGTAAATCCCTTCTTAAGGAATTACTTTTCACTAACCTGTAAAGAATACCTATGCTAAAGCTTTTATATATATGTTAATAAACAAGAAGTAAAAATAGATAGATATAGATTTAGGCAAATTTAACATTACCTGTAGAAATAACTGTTGGGAGGAATTTATATGAGTTCATGTTTCCAATACTTTAAATAATATTTTGCTGAGATGGTGACAAGGTTAGCTTGCAAGCACCAGAACAGACATGTAAGGGTATGCTAAAGAGTCTGCATTTCTTTACTCTCTACAGTATCAATATACACGATAATGACGCTAATAATAATATTGATAGTATTTGAACACATGCTGAATTAACCAAAGCGTTATCGAAAACGGCATGCGACTTACAGCAGTAATCTTTTGTCCTCCATCTAATGCAGATATTGTGCTTGCTACACAGAGCTACATATGCAGATAAAGCATCACATTCATAATTTAAAAAATATGTGTTGTTGATCCACATTTTCTCACAGAAGTCTTGTGGTGAAACCTGTAAGTTAACATAAAATGTATCAGACAGGTTTGAAGCGCATGTTCTATTGACTCTATTAAACAAAACATGAATTCTAGAATTTGAAAGCCTAATTAGCAAAAGAACTATATATGCCATTTCTGTGTGGCTTCAAGTGAATGCAGAAAATGTCTGATACATACTGCATATACAATGTCATTCATGACAAACTCAAAGATCGTAGGTCTGTATAAATATATGGCGATCATGAATTCATTTTGGGGCATTTTTTTTTTTTGGTGCCACTGTCCCTTAAACATAACATGTTTTGTTTAAACCGTTAATATTTGAACGAATGACAAATGTTTTAGTCCTTGATGAAAGCCAATTTTAAGAACCCAAGTTCTTAAATTCAAGGGGTATAATTGAGATACAAGTTATCTTTTGTAGCTAAAAATAAAACATTCCAGATCATCTTCCTAAACCTTTGTTTTTGAAACTGGTAGGCTAGGAGCACATTAGCATTTGATGTTCCGGGAATGCTGGGCTTCGCATTTTGGCCGGCGTATATATGCTGCGCACAAAATGCGGCCAGATAGCAAGAGCCGTAAATGCTGAGGGAGCATTCACACTGTCGCTGGTAAGTACAATAGAAAATATGCCAGAATGGTTTTTTTTTTCACAGTAGTGTATTATTGCGCAGCTCATGAATGAATTGTGAATTTAGCCTTAATCTAATTATTTCTGTGCTTGAGATAAGAAACTGGTTATACTAACAAAAGCATAGCAGAGTTGTTTCTAAAGGTTTGCTTTATATGTAAAAATACACCTTTAGGGACTCTTTTTAGCAAAGGAACAAGTACATGTTCTGTTTTTGAAGAACGGTAACACCAAACAATTGAAAATGCCTCAAATGCATTTATAGTTACTAACTATGTAGTCAATCTATGTTTCCAAAGATTCTAAATGGGTTATTGAAAGTAAGATATTTACCTATTTAGATTTATAAATTGGGCTTTAGGGCCATAGAAAACTGTAACTGAGGGGGTCTGTTTAACAACATGGCTGCAATCAGTAAAGAACAGAGAGAAAGCAATTAAATTCATGAATTTAACTTCAAATTGAACATTTTTTTACAAATGCTATGTTTGTATAACGGCTATATCTATCCAAATGCCAAATGGAAAATCTGATTTTTTTTCTTTATGTTACGGTATCCTTTAAGTTTGGAGTTTTTCATATCAATTTCGTTTTAGTTGGTGATAAATAATATACAGGGTCTGGGTACGATGTAGAAATGTCAGATCTGCAGTATTTCTAAAGATGATTTGAGGTCTTAAAAATGTCTACTATCATTATTGAAGATGCAGGTGAAAAATGTTGAAATGTATTTACAAACTTGACAATGTTCCGAAAAAAGACTTTTTATCATATAAGAGGGTTTGATGGATGGGATTTTGGAGAAGGAATAAAGAAGATTTAACTTGTGTGAATCTGATTATACCCTTATTCCACTGGTTGCCAGATGTTCACAAATCATTTTGGAATATTACAGAAAATATCTGGCGCGGGTTCCCTATAATTATCTGACTATTCTGTAGCCATTTTATTGGTGCCTGGTGTTAGGCTTCCCTACATATTTTAGAGGATATATATACTGTTAAGGATATATATATATAACAACTCATCATGCATATGAAGCGGAGGGCACATTTACTAAAGTCGAACACATTTTTCAACTAGTAAATGCAGGAGAAACGGTCTATATTTAACAATATCACTGTTTTCTCCTATTTACTAAACTGTTCCAAAACAATTTTATCTCCCAAAAGAATTCTCCCCCCTCAGGCTGACCAAAACCTATTATTCCATATGGAGTTGGTCCTGTCATTTAGCCAAAGTCCAATATAGTTCCCATCAATAAAAGATATTGATCTGTAATGGAAGGAACCCTCATAGAAAGGCATTGAATAGTGTGCCCTTGTTAACAGATAGATATTTATCAATAACGATTTACTTAGATGAGGAAAAACATTTCAATCAATCCTTTGTGAATGAGGAAAATTGAAAATTACAGGGAAACAAAAATTGACAACAAAATAGGGTGAAATCAAATGATGTAGTTGAAGTGATCTTAGCAAATATGCTAACCCCTAAGGGGATTATTTGCTAAGGTGTGAATTCGACTGTCAAATTCTCAAACAGCGGATTCCCATGGCAAATATGCTACAATTTCCCCATTGTAAAGTCACGACAATTTTTTAATGTTAAGATTGCGACAATTTTCCCATAATAAAGTTGCAACTGCAACAATATTCTCATTATAAAGACGCGACTGCAACAGTAGCAGCCCATTGCGACTGTCTTTATCTGGTGAATTCGCACCTATACGCAAAAATTCGGACTTTAGTGAATAACCCCTTAAGTGTTAACAACAAAGCAAAACTTTATTACATACCTTCCTGTGGCATGGGAAAAAAACATTTCTGTTTAATAATTCCATGCAATATGTACAGTTATCCTCAGTGCAGTTTCGGATAGGACGCCTAGTTGTCACATCAACTGACTTCTCAATTTCCCAGCTTTTGATAAAAGCTTCAATATCTTCTTTATTTGTAATTATTGTTCTGTTTTGCATCTTTAAATCATCACTTGGATCTCCGTTGCAGATTCCTAAAAGCGGATACACCACTAAAGTTACACTCTGTTGTCATCTTAGCTCACGTGTTAGCATAATCATAGTTCCCAAATGCAGGTCCTGTGTCTTCAAGCATATGAAACTACCATTGACAACCATTAGCTGCCAATAAGGACTATTGAGCAAGAGAAGAGTGCAAGAGCTTCAAGAATGCACAATCTTTTGAATCACATCCTAAGGAAACCCTTTTAGACCCAACAGCGACCTCTTTCTGGAGAAGACTTAAAAGTACTAATTCCTTCATTCTAAATCAAAATAGGAATGAATTTGTAATTCAAACATTTTTATGTGGCTTCTTTGCCATGAGAAATATTAACATCAAGTATTTTTGATGCTGCTTACCACAAAGGCCTTCTGTTTTGGTGGTTAGATTAGAATGGAGTCCATACTGTATGTCTATAATACCAGTGACATGAGCCCATTTAATACTGATGCCTGCTGGAGTGTTAATGACATACATAGCCCCTGTGTCTTGAATACAGAGTCCTTGTTTAGAAAAAGGCAAAGGCTGATTGATCGAATTCACTTCTACCTAAAACCATAGAATAAATACATGCAATATTAATGTGGAGAAACTATAATACAGAGATACAATGGAGAACAAGCATATTAAGTGCACTTGTGACTTTAGTTGTGCAATAAATTCTATAATTGTGCCTTTAATTTCAGATTGCTTCTATTTACTGACATACAATAAGGCACTGAAAAGTAATATATGTGCTTATATTATAATATCGCTGTTATTAGCTAGTTATCTCTGTATGCAAGTCAATGATTGCGTTTATTGTAGTTCATAAACAGTGTTGCATTGACATTAAGCACTGGCTGATTAAGAATACTGTAGAGCTTTAGGAAAGCGCAGTATAAGTGGGATGAATCAAGATTGTCTGTAATAACAACAATTAGTGATACATAAGCAACATTTCCCTCTTATTTTGAGCAATTTCCCTCGATGACATCAAAGAACTGAAGGATTCTAACAAAGCAAGAGTAAATATTAGTGTCTAATTGTGGAGGAGGATTTGACTAAGAGGATAAAAGGAAACTAAAAACGATAAAAGCTTACTGTTCAATAAATCAATTGGGCATTATTCAAAGTCATTCTTTACTCGTCAGTTAACCCACGCATGGTAGCAATTTGTGTTTTATTTTCTAATAATAGACATGCACTGTTAAATGAGCTTTTAAAATTCTAATTCATTCATTTCCAATGTGTCTATTTTTTCATTCATTTGTGAATGAGCTACTGCCGTCATTCACAACAAATGAATTTATCAATGCAATCATCCATGGTTGAGTCCTTCTGATCTAGGATCACAACAATAGGGCAGTGCAGTGGCTCAGCAGTTAGCACTGCTACCTTGCAGCACTGAGGCCCTGGACTTCCTCTGCATGGAGTTTGTATGTTCTCCCTGCACTTACATGGGTTTCCTCCCACAATCTACATACATCTGTGTCTGTGTGACAAATTAGGGATACTAGATTGTAAGCTCTATGGGGCAGTGAATGATGAATCTCTGTAGTTCTATATAAGGAAGAATAAATAATAATACAAAAAGATTTTAAATAGATCAGTTTAAAACAGTTGTTTAGTTATTTGATCCATGTATAAAGGTAAAATAAACTGTCCTACAGACAAGGTAAAGTAGGTCTAATCTGTTTTGATATCAGAGGTAGACAAGGATTCAGTTAAGGCGAACAAGACTTTATTCACTCATAAAGACTTGTTTGCCTTAACTGAATCCTTGTCTACCTCTGATATCAAAACAGATTAGACCTACTTTACCTTGTCTGTAGGACAGTTTATTTTACCTTTAGGAAAGACCATGCTGTACATGCTCCAATATTTCATTCTTCATCACAAACACATCTCCATTTTCCAACATTATAAAACTTATTCATCTTATTTTAACATACTTTTTATAGACAAACACCACTAGGTGAGATCAGTTGAGGACTGCCATCCATACCATACGTTATAGTGGAATGCGTGTGACAGTGAAAATTAAATATCATATAGTAGATTTAAGGGGGTTATTCACTAAGGTGCAAATTCAACTGTCAAATTCTCAAACAGCGGATTCCCATAGCAAATCCGCAACAATTTCCCCATTGTAAAGTCGCAACCGCAACCATTTTTAAAGTTGTGAATGCGACAAATTTTCATAGTAAAGTCATGACTGCGACAGTAGCAGTCTATTGCGATTGTCTTTAGCTGGCGAATTCACACCTTTTATGCAACAATTCAGACTTTAGTGAATAACCCCCTTTAATGTTGCTTAATAAGGATTCACTTGATATAAAAGAGCAACAAGTAGAGGTTTTGAAATACACAGGTATTTATGGAAGAAAGTATAACTAAAGAACTATAAGAAGTGAGAAATGGAAAAGATTAACCTTCACAGCTAAGCAGTAATGCATAAAATATGCCATATCTGCTTATTAATAAGATTCACTTATTTTTGACAAAAAATGGCTTAATACTTTAGAATTCTTTGTTCATTTATTAGAATGTTGTGATTATCATCAGGTTCACCCATGACAAATCTTTCTTTAGCCATTTGAAGGTTAATATATATATATATATATATATATATATATATATATATATATATATATAAACAAAAGAAAAATTCAGTGCACACCTTCCTTTCCAGGCGGTTTATAAGAACGTGAAAATTTGCCGTTGTAACATTTAACTTCTTGAAACAAAGTCCAGATGTGCCTCCAGCAGCGACCTAATTGACATGGAGAGAAACATTTCACAAGAAAGTATTAGTGTTAAGCTAATATATGACATACTGATAAACAGATGTTGTTATTAGATTGTTCAGTAAACTCACCAGCTTTCTGATTGAGTTGACACTCTAGAAATAATAGGAAATAAATACATTAGATAAATGCCAGTTATCATACAAATAAATACATATGTGTGCTTACAGCAGAAATGAGAAATTTAGCAAAAAGAATGAAACAGTTAATATAATATCCTACTTTACTGTGTTATATACTACTTTATCATCTATTTAACTCGAATATACATTGAATAACCGGGTGTGCCATTAAAAAATGATTCTGAGGTCATATAACAATGCTGATTCTGTAACTATTACAATAGTCATGCTTTCTACAGTATGTTTAATGGTATCAGCAATCTAGCTTTATCTTATCTATATACTGCTGAATATCATTATGCATAGTAGTCAGAAAGGTAAAGTTAAGCACATGTGTTATGTGTATATATATATATATATATATATATATATATATATATATATATATATATATATATATATCCACCACTGGATACAACAGTATTCCAGGGACATGAACTAGAATGAAAAATAAAGGAATTGATATATACCAAGGTACCGCACATCACATAGGACTATTATGTGCCTTGTTACATATAGAAAAACAAATATAACTAAATATAGCAGTTGTTGCATAAGAGTATAATCAAAACCAGAAATTTTACAGTATCAACTTAAATACCAAGTTAGGATAGAGTGGTCGTTTTAGTCCACAGATGCAAAAAAAAATTTAAAAAATGAGTATTGCAATATTTGGTGAAACTTTTTTTATGGACTACATTTCAGTTTAAATAGACAAAGGTATATTGTGGGGAATCACTCAAATGCTGGAGCAGTCTTTGGTGAAGAACACACAGAAAACAGCAAGTTTGTTTTATTTTTCATATTGAGCGTTTATTTCAATAAAAGTCAACTTAAAGCACAGCCTTTCTTGGCATAACAATCACGATGTGTCATTTTTCCGATATCAAATTTTCGATAGAAACTTTTCAATCTGTTTATCTCTGTGGAAAATCCATAATATCGATAATTTTGATACAAATTTTCCATAATCCGACTGCAAATTTTCAATAATTTTAAAAAAAAATTTTTAATCTAATTGTTTGGTCGAAAGGTCAAAAACGGGTTAGGGTTAATAAATTTTGCCCTCAGAGTGAAAATCCTTTGTCAGAAAAAACAGTGGGTAACTGTACCTCATACAGTTCTGATTAGAAAATAGAGAATACCTTCCCCTCTCCTGGACTGTCTCCTTGGGGTTTCAGTGTGCTGTACAGCCAAGTCATATAGCAGGGTCTTTACCCACAGGTCCCTGTTTCTCTCAGGGATTCAGATCACCAGCTACAGACACAACTTCCCAGTTTACCAACACCAACCACACCCAATTGGCTCTCCCAGCTGCCTTTAAACCAGCTGGGGTGATCTATAAAAACTGGATTGACCTCCAGTGATAGGTTCTTATATACGCACACAGTATATATACATGTAAGAATTATAATTACAACTGCATTGTAGTAACATAAACAAGATTTGTACAAATGGTCATTTATATATAGAACCACTGCGTTACATACCAGGCTTGGAGGACATTTCTCGATATGGGCTACAATTGTTTCTTTTGGAAGCCTGACTAAAATATATGGTGCAGCATTATATAGAGCGATATTATTTCCATCGAAAGTAATGATGCTCAGTTCTGACAGAACAGAACACTGACCTGCAAGAAAGAAAAATCAGCTGAAAAAAGGCATCTTATTACAACTAGTCAATGATTTAAAAAGCAGATGATTCAAAAAGCAGATGATTCAAAAATTATTTTGCTGCACTTCAAGTAATATGAGAGGTACATTTATTTAAAAAAGATCCAAGATTAGCTATCCACACCAATAAATGAAAGCAATGCATATCTCTTTAATTTAATTGCTTTCATCTAAAAATAAATGATATATGGGAGCATATTATAGTTTTAAATGGTGATGCCTCTTTGGGTATTTTTCCCAGTGTACTTAGCACAAACAACAAAAACAGAGATGTGGAAAGAACATAAAAGTGGCAGCTCTATTAACATTTAATAAAGATGGCACTATGTCATGAATATACATAAATATATACAGTATATTAATAACTAAATGTAAGATATTGTTACAGTTTTAGGGTGAACGTTATTAAACTCGAAAAGGCTTTTCGAGTTTATTCCCTGTACATCTCGGCTGTTTGATTGGTAAAAATCAATCGATATTTACCAATCAAAACTTTTCGATCGAGCTTTTCCAATTGGATTTTATGAATGAAAGGGAGTACATTAGTAGTATGGCTACCCTTCCTTTAGAAAACTATCAAAAAGTTTGGATTGAAAAATATCAAACAGCCGATATCTACACGGGATAAACTGAAAAACTTTTCAAGTTTACTAAATTTCACACTAAGATGTTCAATATTTATATGGGCTTCATCTAATTTTGCTTTCTTTTTCAGGCATGAAATTGAATAGGTAAAGTATTTTTTTTTAAAAATACAGATTTTAACTGATTTCCTAACAATTTTGCTCTAACCTGTTCCCTAGAAAATAAGGCCAGGTTTGGAGTGATGAACAATTTTTCAGTAAAATCAAACAGAAAACATTTTATATTGATGCAGAGAAATAATCTGTCAAAAATAAAAAAATATGCATTGAAAAGTGACATCACTCACCGGCACCTTCCCCTAAAGTGCAGGCGCTGATGAGTGATGTCAGTGCGCCTGCATTGGGGAAGGAGCTCTGCCATGGCTATCCTATCAGTGAGTGAGCGCTCCTTCAGTGTAGGCCACAGATCCGACCTAAAACCTGTCAGATCCGTTCTGTGGCCTGCACTAAAGGACCGCTTGCTTGCTGGGGGTTTGAGGATAGCAGCAGTGGCGATGGCACACGTGCCCTGTCTGGCACACATGCTGTAGGTTCGCCATCGCCATCCTAGGTAATAAAAGGAGCAGCTCCTAGCTAAAGGAATTAATAACTATAACTCTAAGATGTGCAATGTTAATTTAATTTCATAGTGCATAATGAGTCCTACAAATACAGGAGGCATGTTGTCTATGGTTTAGTGTCCCTTTAGAAGATCCCTAGATCAGTACTTACATGGACACTCCCATTCTGGGCAACAACTGTCACTATTCACTTGGACAGGCATGCCACGGAATCCACAATCTGGCTTCTCTGCATTTTTATGACAGTTACTTGAAACGTTGTACAATATCCAGCCTGTATTAATACAGACATACTGACTACATGGATCCAGCGGTTCAATATATCTTGGCTAGAAAAAAAATAGGCAGAAAATTACTTAAATCTAATATCGGTATATAAGGCATCAGGAATTTTCTACATATGTATTACTGCAGCTATTGCATTCATTAATTGATATCATGTGGACATTGTTTACTTGAAAGTTTTAAACCAGATCATGGCCTGAGATTTTAATTATAGCAGTTATTAGTTTATAGAGAGTTCTGCTAAAAACATTATCCTTGAAGATGAATTCCAGTTTAATTGTTTGTTTTTCTCCCACATTTTATCTGTTAAGTAAACAAGGCACTCCTAATCCTATTATTCATGGGAGGTTTAGATAATGTATATTTTACAAGTGTTCCAGAAAACCCAATTTGACTGCAACCAGCAAAGAGAGAGGCAACACAAAAGAATGAAAGTACTGTGTAGGAACAACTGCCACGCCAATCCAAATTACAATTTTCTTTCTCTAGTGTTATTAGCCCTATAAGATGCCCACCTCTTCTTAGTAAACATTTGGTGCAAAAAATGAGACACCCACATTGCCACACTTTCTATACATCTCAAATAAAAATGGATTTGTTGATTCTACAGAGGGCATATACGCACCTCATGGTCTTCATCTAACCTGTTATGTTAATGTCAAATTACAAATATCTGAATGGAAAATATTTTCAAATATAAATGTTCTTTAAAGTAACAAACACTTCAAATACTGTATGTATGATCTGCCCTTCTGCATTTGATCAACGCAGAAGATAGATTTTTGATGGCAAGTGGTGTTAGATCATTTCATCCAGTTCAAGCACATCTGAAATAATTCAAGTTCTGGATCTGACAAAGACTTAACATTTAATGATAATAGAATATATCATAGTGATTAGTGATGTATGAATAAATGTAAGAGAATTTATCAAAAATTTTCAAAGCTGAGCTATAATCATGCATTATAAAAATATATTACTTACAATACACTCAGAGGCACCACTTGTATGGACCATGGTGCCATATGAATAATAATCAGATGATGCTGTATAGTTCATGAACACCTCAGTAACTGGGCTCTTGACTTCAAGGGTTGAAACAGAAGATACAGGAAGAGTCTTTTCTGAGGTGTTTCCTAGTTGAATGGATTCTGTGAAGTTGGAGATGGCTTCTGGAGTTACCTCCGGTGAAACCGTTTCAGCAACTGTTCTTTTTGTTACTTCAGACAGATAAGCCGATTTGCTCGTAGTCTTCAATTTTTGGTATGAAAAAGCTGATGTTGTTTCAGAAGACACTAGTGGTGTTGATGAATAGAACTGCTCTTCAGTTGTTGCTAAGGTTTGGCTCACATTGAATGATGTAGGTTTGCTTGTATCTAGTAAAACCATTTCTCTTGCTGTTGTAATATTAATTCCAAATTTTGTGGAGGACATACCTTCTGACTCTTTTGTTGTAACTAATTTCTTAGTGTGTGGTGTCTCCCTCTGTTTTTTTGTAGATATAAAATCTGTGAATATTTTCAACTGACTTGTAGTAGAACCTGCCAATGTGACTAATTCCGCTAAAGATGTAGATAGACTAATAGAGGAAGAATATTTGGATACATCGTAGTCAGAAACAGGGAAATGAGAAGTAAAACTCTCTTTGGCAGATTCTGTAGATGGTATTAATGGATGGCTCATTGTTATTGCTGTTGTTTCCTCAGATTTTTCTGAAGGTTTTATACTTAAGGTTATATCAGATGGTTCCTCAGTTGAAGTAGAATATTTTGTGCCTAGAGGTTCTTTAGTAGTTGATGGTACAAATGTTTTCAGTACAGTTTCAGTGCTCTTTGGAAATTTTTTAGTGCTCAAAGTTACAGGTGGTGTCTGAACAAGTGTTTCATTATAAACTAAAGCAGTGATGTTTTTGGTAGATGCTTTTGTAACATTTTGAGAAAACGATGCAATGGCAATAGTCTGTTTGGGGGTTAGGGGTGACCTACTGGATTTGAAAGAAATTGAAGTAGTTTCTAAATCTGCGGGTTTTTTTGTTGGTAATGTTTTTGAAATTGTAGTACCCGTTTGTAAAGATGTTGCAGAGCTGGTTTCTGTAAAGTTTAATGTGGGTATTTCAGAGGTTATTGTTGTTAAGACTTCTTGCTTTCTTTCAGTCGTTTTAGTTTGCGTAATAGCCTGTGATGTCTGATGTGTATACTCAACAGGATGTGTAGCAATTAACTGACTAGTGGGTAAATGTGTGACTAATGGGGGAATATATGTAAAATTTGTTTGTGATGTACCTGTAGTCTTTGAACCTTCCAGGGTTACAGCCGCCTGAGTTACCATTGACGTCAAAGATACATTAAGTGCAGATGTTTGTGTTAAAATGCTAGTTAAATGTTTCCCTTCAGTTGTTTCAAAAGTTATGTCTTTAGTTAGACTGTCCGTTAGTGCTTCAGAACGCGCAGTAGTTGTAAAAAATGGCTGAGTAGTTGCTGTGATTATGGGAGTAATTGATTGGGTAGATGTTAATAATACATAAGGCACTGCTGTTTTAACAGTTGATGTAAAGGTTGATTGGGATGGTGACTGTGACAAGTCTTTGTGAGTAGAAAAAGTTGTTTGTTTGGTGTGCAGTGAATAGGGAGAGGCTGTTACTGATTGTGTTGTCAGCAGGAAATGCCCCAAGGAGGATTGACCCAGCATCCTTGTTGGTGTTTTGGTTGTGTCAACACCTGGTCTTGGAGGTGCACTTGTAAACGTTGTAAAATGAGTCAGAGACGGATGTGAAGTTGGATGAACATCTGGCGATTTCTTAATGAAAGATGAAGTTTTTAATAAAGAGTCTGTTGGAATTCCTGAGCTCACGCTGAATGTTGTTTTCTTTATTTCTTGCAAAGGTGATGCTTTAGAATATTCACTTGTAGACCCATCATATAGTGCTGTTGTACTTGGAAGCCCTGGGTAAAATGTTGGACCTTTGCTCGAAGTTTCAAAAATGGTCTTTACTGTGGAATGTGATGGAATTTCAGTGGAAACTGGTTCAAATGAAACATTAGCAATCGTTGCTGTTGCACTCCAAGTTTCTACATAAGAGGTTGTTGCACTTGGTCTTGCCTTGGTTGGCTTTGTTATAACTGGGAAATCTGTAGTTGTAACTGGAATACCTTCAAGAAAAGG
Source organism: Pipa parva (assembly GCA_019650415.1). Taxonomy (NCBI): domain Eukaryota; kingdom Metazoa; phylum Chordata; class Amphibia; order Anura; family Pipidae; genus Pipa; species Pipa parva. Next base: position 15,357 of record WMED01006766.1, read on the forward strand.
TACATATTGTAATAAGTTTACATTGTAAAGTTAAAGTGAACAAATTCAAGATTGAGGGCCTAATTCACCATTGTGCGAAGTGAGCCGCGAAGCCTTCGGTTCACTTCGCACATGGTATTATGCGCCTGCTGATATCCTGCACGCGGACATCAGCGAGCGCATTAAAGGAATTTCAGTCTCGGCGAGAGCACTCGAGTCTCCTCGCCGGAACGGAATCCCTTTAATGCGCTCGCTGATGTCCGCGTGCAGGACATCATAATACCATTTGTGAAGTGAGCCGAAGGCTTTGCGGCTCACTTCGCACAATGGTGAATTAGGCCCTGAATGTAAACATAAATGGGATTCTTGAGGAACAAAATGCTAGTTTTAAAGTTTCAGCCACATCTTTTCAAACTACCCATTCTACATACTCTACTGGTCTTTAAGTATAGTTATAAATTGGGACTAAGCTTTATGATTAGAATCTGGAAAGAAAATATATTAAAATATCAACATTTTGTCTCATCAAGTGTTTTGGCTGCAATACTTTGCTTTAATATGAAAGAGGGAATTTTGTGATAAACATCTGTGTAAATAATGGTCAAGAATTTTGAAGTGGTAAAATGACAACAACAAAGGCTTTAGATCTGAGAAACATTTTACATGGTATCATCCCTCCAACTGAAAACACTCTGTACATCATAAAAACATCATGCACAGCAGGAGTGTCAAACCCAAATGCACAGTGGGCCAAAATTAAACATTTGGACAAAGTTGTGTGCCAACCTCAATATTTATTGACAAAATGTCTACAATTGAGTATGTTTTTCCATCTCATCAGATATAATGAGGAACCTTTTCAAACTGGTTTGTCCTTTACATTTGTGAACAGACATTCTGCTTTCCTTTTCTCTTGATAGCTTCTGTATTCCACCTTTCATTTGGCCATTTTTGTGAGGGGTGGCCCGATGTGGCTGGTAGCATGTGATCACGAATTAATGTCAACAGAGAAGGGGGTGCTTTTGGGCCTTGATTGATGCACCAACACACCAGCAGAACATTCTGGGATATGTAGTATTAGCGGTGCATGCGCTGTCTACCAGTGCACCAACTCTAGTAGATATTTGGTATTTTCTCACAACCCAAATATAATTACACCAGATTTGGCCCCTGGAACATAGTTTGACATTCCTGATGTCACATGATATCATGTGAGTAGCAATGTTACATATGCATGGTTTATATAGGTAGCTGTAAACAAACAATTATGAGACATTTCCAAAATGCAGAAAATTTCTCCCATTTCAACAAAAACAACTGGAAGTTGAACTAAAAGACACTTCTGCTGTTTTTGAAGCTGAGAGAAATGAGCATAAAATGAGAGGCATTGGGTTGGTATTATTTTCTTCACTTTTTTGTGCTAAAAGATATTTTTTCTTAAGACTGAAAAACCTAAAATCCAGAAAAAGAAGATGGACTGCTAGCAAAAACTGAAGGGAGTGAATTAAAAATAAATGAATAATTAATGATAATTAATATTCACTGGGGATCATTAGCACACCCTTCCGCAACTCTATGAAAAAGAAACCATGTTGCCTTTAACCAATCACTTGGGCTGCAGATTTTACTCTTAATGTTAAGTGCTTAAAAATAATTTGCTAACTGGTTGATTTAGCAAATAATTGAATTTACTATTCATTATAGGAAAGCCTGTAACTGTTAATAAACTCGGGTCTACTATGTTACTTAAAAGCAGTGTTTTTGCAAATTGCTATTTTTCAATATTGGTCGTAACTTTTATTTACTTGTTTCTAAAAACAAAGTTAAAACGTGGTTCTAGTTACTCCAAATGTGAACCTTGTGCACCTTTAACAATTAAGTTTCATACTTTTTTTCTTTTTAATGGAATTTTGTTTTTAATGATTCTCCATTGAATAGGCACTGGAAATATATACTTTTTTTTACTGTTATGGTACCCTTTTCATTGTTTACCTGTTTTCTATTTGAAAACTGAGGGGGGAATTCACCATAGTGCGAAGTGAGCTCTGAATCCTTCAGCTCACTTCGCACATACTGTTATGCGCTCGCTGATGTCTTGCACGCGGACAACAGCGAGCGCTTTAAAAGGATTCCAGTCTCGCAAGGCGACTCGAGTGTTCTCGCTGAGACTTGAATCCCTAGCGCTCGCTGATGTCTGCGTGCAGGACATCAGCGAGCGTATAGCAGTATGTGCAAAGTGAGCCGAAGGATTCGGAGCTTACTTCGCACTATGGTGAATTCCCCGCTGAATCTAATCTGCTATCAGCTTTAAAAAGGAGTATCAAGTTGGGCGAAATTTATTAAAGTCGAAAAAACCAGATTTCTATCGGTAATGTAGAAGAGACTCAGAGACCTTTCCGACATTAGTAAATTTCGCCCTATTGGACTCAAGCTTGACTGTCATTGCAACACATAGCCACTAGGAGTTAACTGAAACACCAGTTGGGTGTCGCTATTTTATCTAATAAAACATATTTTCTCTTCTTTTATTTTATTCAGAACATTGTTAATTTAAGTAATTTTTAGTCTTGTTTAAAATTTATAGGCTTTTCCCTTTCGTACACATTTATAAGGGGGTAATTCAGCATTCAGCGAAGTGAGCTCCGAAGCCTTTGGCTCACTTCGCAAATTGGTATTATGCGCATGCAGTTGTCCTGCGTGCAGACATCAGCATGCGCATTAAAGGGATTCCTGTCTCGGCGAGGCAACTCTTTTGGTCTTGCCGAGACAAGAATCTCTTTAATGTGCATGCTGATGTCCGCGCACAGGACATCAGCATGCGCATAATACCATTTGC
>WMED01006767.1:0-18171 GCA_019650415.1 Pipa parva
GTACCGTGTCACAAAAATAATACATCCTCCCACATACTGTATATTGTATGTTTATTTCATTGTTCTCTGTTCCATAGAGTTATATGGTAACATCTCCCTCTAGTGGCCTTCCCATGCACATAACATGTAGACTAGTTTAAACAGTATTTTTGCCAATGCTCTTTGTAAGCCGCCGTACTTCCACCTGTGAACCAAGAAGTCATCCCCTTGATGAGCCATAACTGCTGGATATATTATGCAGATAACAGCATCCACATCCATCTTGCTCAATCTAGATCCGAAGGCAGCATCGCTGGAATGTAAATATGTTTTTAGTGATCATCCAGCATTGCAGACTCCCAGATTGCTAAGTATTAATGTGTTTACCACTGTTTTTATAGTATATACGTTAGCAAGTTTGTAACCATGCTTTCAAGGTTATACAGCGAGATATCACATTGTTTTCACTAGATTTTTTTTAGATTTTTCGAGATTGATTTTTTTCAATCTCGAATTTTTGATAAAAAGGTAGCCATACTACTAATGTAAAGTATACTGCTAATGTAAAGTACAGTATACTGCTAATGTAAAGTATACTACTAATGTAAAGTATGGCTACCTTTCCATCGAAAAACTCGATCTCAAAAATTAAAAAAAAAATCTCACGAGAACAATGCGAGATCTTGCTTGATAAAGTCGGAAGGACCGAAAGTGGTTTCTCCGAGTATATTCAATTTCTCCGAAGGTGTTATATACTGCATCTGTATATAGTCCTACATATGTATATAATTGATTACAGCTAACATCTTATAGCTGTGCAGTTTATTATGCTGTTCATTTTGTCACTACAGTAAAGTATTATTCTTTTGGGTTCCCCAGTTGGACCCAGCTCTTGTGTTAGTGAATTGTTCTGGGAGGAGTTTATCTGCTATAATTATGCCCTGTGCTCTCATAAGGAGGGCCGATCAAGCATATGTGGGAGGCAGGATGAGGCACCTTCCATTATTGCAGCTGGTTACCACCCACTGGTTACACAGACAAATATTAGTATTAATAAGTTTATAAATTTGGCTTACCTGTATTATACAAATGGCGCTGTGTTCAAAGCAAATTCACAATAGTCATTCGTATGTCTTCTTTCTCTGCAAGTGAATATATTATTTACTAAGAACTGAAGTTTTATTTAAATTGATTTATCTCTTATATATGAAAAATAAAGGATATTAGCAAGAGCATGCCATGGATTTCTATTTTTAATATAACTATACGTCAAACACCAATCCTCCAAATCTATATGAAGTCCTAGTTTTTATGCTCGCAGTGCGGCTTACTGATACAGAAACATGTTTATTCAATGCACAGATAATTCATTTAGCATCCAAAGCTACATCCTCTTGATACGTACAACAGATGTGATGAAAAAGTAAAAATAGAATATCTCTGATTCCTATATCACCCATGAAAAATTCAAGTACCAAGCACCTGCTACAAATTTTACAGGGTAATTGGTAATGCAAGCAGTAAATTACTTTCAGAATGCTAATCAATAGACTTTCTGCATATACAGGGGGAAATCTAATATTTATTTAACATTTTAATTGCTGAAATGCCAGAATGAGAAATGACATGATTTGAAAATTAAACAGTAAATAATAAAAAAAAAAAATGTCACATATATTTGTAATTTCAGATTTGACTGATTAATTTTTTAAGGGTGCACCTCACCCTAACATTTTACTGTTGATAATATGTTTTGTTTTTTTTTTAATAGATTTAAAGCCAGCCATTAATTTCAAATTTGGTTTAGCAGATTTTTTTAGAAATGTTTTTTGTATTTTACCTACTGCAGCAATTCTGGAGGTTTTTTTTCCCTGCTTGGTGGCTTTCTAGCCAAACCAGGCAAGAGACCGCTCTTTCCGAGTTTATCGCGCGCAAGTTTTTTTTTATATCATTTTTTATAACAAGGTGGCCAAACTATTACTGTATTGAAAAATTAGAAAAATCAAGATAAAAAAACTCGCGTGGTAAGAAGATCTCGCATGATAACCTCAGAAAGACCAAGAACAGTCTTTCAAACTTTAATAAATTTTGCCCTTCGAATTCAAGTCTGTTTTCATTGGAAGTGGCTCAAATTAGAAGCACATTGTGACACAGCACTTTTGCTAGAATTAGGCCAGAAGTGCATCTCAACCAGAACCACTGTTCAGGGCCCCTATCTAGCTGGCTACCATATTTTTTTTCTTAATAACTGGGGCTTATTAAGGTCCGAACTCACATTAATGTGCCACTTCCCCATATTAAAGTATTCAGCAAGCTCTTGAATGTAGTAAGTTTGCAATCAATTTGGACTCTTACAGCAGATAGGGACTTATGAAGCACATCGTACCACTTTGCATGCGCAGGTAGTTTAGCTATTCATCAAGCATCGGAGTTTGTGGAATTAGTGAATTTGGCAAACCATACAGTGTTGAATTTGGCAGCTTTACTTTACCAGATTAAACTGACAATTTAGGGGGTTGATGGCATTGCTCCTACAATAATTTTGCATCCATTTAGCACCAGCTGCACTTGTATTTTTTTCAATGTTTAAGATCATGCATGCTTGACGTATGATGCTTAGAATGATTTTAAGACCTATTATAAGAAGTAAAATAAATGCCTAATGAACCCTGGCATTAGACTAACATTTACTCTTTTATGTAAAAAACAAGGTTTTTGTCTCCTTTGTGTCTTAATGACTGGTTTGTGTAAATAATGCAAAATATTAGCAACATCCATAACACAAATGGTAATTGAACATTTTTTACACAAGCCAATGATGGTATAGTATAAAAGAAGAAGCAAAATGCTAATATATTATATGCAAAAATATAAGTTATCGTTAGGTGCGCTTTTAATGGTAAATAGCTGTTATTTTTTAGAGTTTAATTTTACCAATGCGATAATGCTATTTGATTCATTCCCCCCATAGTCTATCTATGGATAGAGTTGGCCTAAGACAATATTCCCATCTGCTAAGCTTTAGAATTTTTTCGTGATGGTACTTGTTGATGGGGGTTTCCAAGGTTATGAAAAAGTGTGAAGAATACAATGATGTTAGAACTAGAAAATAAATGTTTTCCAGCAGTACCTTTTCACATTTAGACAAATAGAGGTAGTTGTTTCTTTTTTTTTTTTCTATTTATGTGCTTTTGCTATTTGAGAATTACATTAAAACGATTCCCTTTATACATTTGTATTAAAACAACTAACAGTCTTTGATTTGGATGTGCCAATTTGAAAACATCATGGTGTCATGTTGCAAAATATGCCAATGTGATAGAATCTCCATAGCAACTGTGCAAGAGTTGAGAATATGAATATACCTTAATGGAAAGGTTTATAAACATACTAATTAGGAGTTAGCATAATGCTCTGAAAATCAGTACATTCTGCAGCATAAGATCTCCATTTCCCTATAAAAAAATCAGAAGTCATCGTAGCAAAAGGAGATTACTGAAATGTTTCTTATTGAAAAGAATGAAAAAAAAAGACCAGGTAATATACTGTACCATTTCAAAATAAAATAATCCTAATCTCATCCACTGTAAAATGTATAATAGCTCAATTTATTAGATGTGTCTGAGGGTACGGATTGCAGTGGTTATATGAAAAGGTAATTGTAAATAGCAAATGACAATTTGCATCTTCTTACGCTAATACAATAAATAAAAGGAGCAAGTACAGGGGAAAGAGCACAAATCACATAATAGCTGAAGCACTGACTATCACTTATCAATGATACAAGGAGAAAACAGCAGCCGCCTGTGGGATTTATATACCAGACTGCAGAGTCAGATTTTAAACATCTATCATGCAGTGGGGTTGCCTAAAAAGTGTACCTGAGGGCCAATCACTACCTGAGGGGTGGGGCCTCTAGAAAGGTAACGTCTACATGAAAATCAAAATACCATTCTTCGTTATCCTTCATGGGATTGGGATACACATGTAGATCTTTATTACAGCCACCAGTCCAAGAAAAATAAACAAGATGGTAGAAATGGATGCCATATTTTTCATTGCTGTATATTTATCATCCATCCTTCATGTTTTTGGCTTACTTTTCTGATCCTACTTATAATATAATATATATTATAATATAATTCCTACTTGATTATATTAAGAGCTGACTCTGTCTCTCATAATCAGCCTGTTAATGTTTTCACTTGTGCGTGTGTCCCTGAGCTAAATGGTTTCTCCATTTGATATTGGAAGTGAATTTAGCTGGGCCGTTCACAAGTTCAAGCCACTGGGATCCACTTTCCTGTGCTAGATTATAACAGTCCCAGAAATAAATGTGTGCAAGGTTTGCATTAAATGCTGAGGTCAAGCTTACTCTGTCTGTATATCTAGAACACATATATATTACGTATAATTATGAATGAAAGTGAGCAAATAAAATATAGAGATTGCTTACCATCAATAATCTCTATAACGGTGATGCCATACATCATAGGCGTGTACACAAGGTGTGGCCAGGCACACCCTAATGGCAGCACACAGGATGATACACCTCATATAAAAATGCCAGTGTGAACCTAGCCTTAAGATTTTTTTCTTTAAGGGCACACCCTAATGAAATGCCCTGTGCACACCTATGCCATACATTACAGTATATACTATTAGTATATTTATATTTCATTTTCTGTGTGAGGCAAGCCATCTTGTACTCAAGTCATCAACTTTGCTTTTACCACTGGTTGTACCTCTTGAACATTTGTCCACAGCTGTTTAAGGGGTAAGGCACTTGAGGCAATATTTTCCGGGGCATTTTTTAACATTGCAGAAACCTACATTGGATAACAGTAAATGAATCAATAAAGATTTATGTATGATTAGATACATTAGTAAATTCTTAATGCTTTTCCCTACCAGGAAGTAAGTAATAATTGGTATAAGGCACAGGAAGTGACACACGATTCAAATCAAGGAAATTAGGTGTTTTCTGTTGTTACGGCGTAAATGAAATTTATGTAAATTATTCAGGAATAAAAACATTTTAGCATCTAACCTCCAAAGTTTTTACAGTGTTACATTACTCCTCCTTTTGATATCTGTTTCTATCTGTTAATTGTAACAATTCATGATGGGTCGCAGTTGATTACCAGTTCTGTAGCATTTGAATTGTACTTCTCAGCACAGAGAATAGGACACCACCGGGACTCATTTGACCCTGACTTTCACATTCATTTTGCTGTGCTGTGAAGAGCAAAGACAAAATCAATGTCCATCAGTGATTATTCAAGGTAAAGTATCTGGTGCTATTGCATACCAATGGCTATACAATGTATTAAACTTACTTAAGGTTTTGTTCCGTTGACATATCCATTCATTTTAGTTTTTCCAAGTTTTTGTAACTTACCTCCTTGGTGATGAAAATATGTATGAACGTGACAGAATCATATTTCATTGAGAATCGTGCGAGGCCTTTAGAATTCTGTCTGAAAAGGAACCTAGTTTCTTAACTTAATTTAACTTGTATTTTCCTTTCCTCTTGTTTGCTTGCAATAAATTTTGTGTGCAGAATGGGAAGTCAGCCCTGCACCACATGTTTTATTATAGCTCCTGAAACCTAATCTGAATGTTTTCAGGTTGTCATTGGTATGTCAAAAAGTGCAAGTCAGATTACCTGAACTTTCTCTCAGGCTTAGTTGCACATAGGAAATGGATGGGTTTTATTACATATGACTGTGATGTTATATAGAAAAATAATCTAATGCACTTGATTAAAAATAGAAAGAAAGACACCAATGTATTTTTAAACAGTGATTTGAATAGAAATTAGTGTTACTTGTTAGTCTAGTTGTAAAAAAAAAAAGTATATTATAAATCTACTTGTACATATTAGCTAGATCCAGCTGAGGCTATGCACATGAATAAATATAATTATTTAGTAGGAAAAAAGTTACAAACCCATTAAGCAATATCAGTGTGAGGCCATCCAAGGTGACCCAAGCTCTGAGGCTGTCAGGTTCAGATGCAGATGGAAACCTTGGCAGGTGTCAAGCTGAGATTGAGTCTGGAACTGCTAGAAATAGGTGAGCAGCTGGTAGGCAGAGTATAGGTAATTTGACTCTGGTGGACACTGCAGTGGTTAATTCTGGTTCTGGATAGTGCTAGATGCTTGGTACGGAAGTCATTCAGGGACAGGTAAGAAACTGAAGCACTGTAGGTGATTGCTGGCAAAGGCTTCTGGGAGCAACTCTCCAACTATAAATGTAAGAGGTGAACAGAGGTCTGAGCACTTGTGAACAGCACAATGGGAAGTGCACTGTGAACTTATAGTTCAGGGCCCTGGATATGCCGCTGACTCAGGGGAACTGGAAGCTTTGTGAATACAGGCAGGGAACCCTTGAGGAAGGTACTTGATGGAGTACTGGCTGCTGGCGAACTGAATACTTGATTAACTTCATCTCTGGTTCAGAGTTGGTGCGGCCTGAAGTACGAGGAAGCACTGTAGTGCTAATGTCCACAAGCACTTAGTAAATAGTGACAGTAAAGACAGTGGCTTAACAATCGTATCACAGCTTGTATTTTTATAATGCTTATGACTTCTAAAGTTTCCTTGCAATGGTTCTGCTTATCATAAGGCAATTTTGTACCGGTGCACCAGGGCATGGGAGAGAACTTCCTGTGGACCTAGGCCAGCAAATATTTGGTACTGTCTATATAGCAATCTACTTCATTATTGCATAAAAGAAAACTACAATTAAAGCTGTCTTTGAACCAGGGGAAATCCTACTCAAAATAATTTTCTTACACTGGAGAAATGCCATTTTGCAATTGATAAGGTATTCAGCCCGAGTGCTGCTTTGAGAAAGAGGACACATTACAGATTTTTTCTTTGTATTAATTAATTAATTATTACAGGATACAAAGTTTACTTTCATTCTGCAAATGTTGCAACGACTACCAGAATAATTTAATAGGCAGTTTGCACGTCTTTACACTAATTACATAGTAATAAATTAGCTATAATATTTAAAACTGTGAAAACAGAGTTGGACTGTCTTCTGGTGGCCCCCAGCATTTGAGGGCCATGATTTGACCCAAAACACATAGACCACACATGCTAGGCCTGGACTCAGAATATATGTGAACATTGCAACTTTTGTGAGTAGGCAGTGGACCCCAGCTGACAGTCTGACACAGTGTTCTCATAAACTTGTGTTGAAAATAGTGCAAAGGAGAACATTTTATTCAATTTGAACATAAAGTTATCTGTCTGAGTAATGGTAGTATTGGTGTGTTGAATGCGAAGCTGGTTGCTCTGGGGGGAGCGCAGTTGATGTCAAGAAATGTACGGACATACGATCAAGGAAATGTAGGGAGTGGCAATGGAGTGAAGTGTGTTAAATGTCAAATGGAGAACACTGTAAATAATTTGTTTGCTTACGAGGAGCCAAGGAGCAGAGAGAGATTGGGAGAAAGAAAGGGAGAGATTTCTGGCAGCAGAATTTAGAATAGACTGGAGTGAGGAGAGTTGGAAAGCTGGAAGGCCAGATAGAAGAACATTGCAGTAGTCCAAACGGGGTAGGACGAGAGCATGCATGAGGGTGTTAGCACTGGAGTAAGAGAGAAAGAAGAATATCTTGGCAATGTTGCGAATGAAAAATCAACAGGTTTTAGTAGTAGTTGAGATGTGTTTATAGAAGGAAAGAGCCAAGTCAAAACTCACTCCAGTCATCAATAATCAATTCCATTTCATTTGATCTGGCAGGTGCTTGACATCCATGAGGAGATTGCCAGAAGACAACTAGAAGTTTGAGTGTGTTTTTCAAGTGTTAGCACAAGAGCGAATAGGTACATTTGGGTATCATCGGCATACAAGTGATACTGAAGACCAAATAAATTAATGACCCAAGAAAATAGTGTATAGGGAGAACAGGAGGGGGCCAAAGAAGGAGCCTTGCCTCTAAGTGGGACAGGAGAAGAGGTGTCATTAGCACGGGAGACGAAAAAGAAATGATCAGAAAGATAAGAATCCAGCCAAAATGCAGCTTGATTAAGAACACCAAGCGCATGGAGAATCTGACTAATAAGGGAGTGATCAAGTGTCAAATGCAGAGGATAGGTCTAAATAGATCATAAATACTAGTAGTAAACAACGAGCTCCTCAGGATGGTCTATACAAATTTCATATTTGAAAGACTAGATACAGACCCTGCAATTTGCCAGTACATGAATATGGCACTAATATACATGAAGACTTTACCAAACAATATTTTAACTTGTATTTTTAACAAATTCAAATGCGTTGCAGATGGCTCTTAGGTCATAATATGTGAGTAACGGTCTCTTTATTTTTTTTCTAGAGAAAGCGATGAAATAATAAAAGATAAGTGAAAATGGGAGCATTTTTCTGATTTGTGAACTCTAAGCAATAATGATGAATTTGTCATTTACAGTGGAGCTGCTCTGTCCTTGACATTTTGAGGTTTTAGGCTTCAAGCAAAATGTTTTTCTACCAGATTTTATCATCAAAGGCAGCACACTATAAATATCCTTTTGACTAAATCATCACCTGTTGGCCCCCTGAGATGGATGGACACAGACTCAACTGCAGAAAGTGTAATTCTGATATTCTAGTAACACCTTTAGAAGAGTGCAATAATCTCACCTCAATCTGAGGCTTAATGGAAACATTTGCTTTAACGGAACATGTTTCTCTTTACATCTCCATTAGTTACTTTCCACTCACATTTAGTGAGTAAGAACGATTGATAGGTAGGTGAGTATAGGGCTATTTCCTGTGCTGTTGTCTGATAGACTTTTTTTTTTAATAACTTTTTTATTAATGACAGTGGTTGATCCATACATTTACTTTTGATATTGCTTTTTCTCCACATATATAAGTAGTTACTGAACATAAAGTTATTTCTATGATTATTGATTGCTTTAACATTTGTGATTGCAATGAATTTGTTTCTAATAAAGTTTTGCTTCTTCGTCTTTAGTCATCTTCGTTTTTTCTTTACAATAATGGGATTGTGGATAGGGATGTTGGGGGGTGAAGTTTGGGGTATGGGGAAGGAGGATGTGGGGGATTGTTGGGGGAGATCAGGGGTGGAGGGTAATGCGAGGGAACAAGTAATTTTTTGGTATATAACTTTTTACATAGACTTTTAACAAAAGTTACAGTTATGTCACCTGTTTCATCTGGACCAAACTCTGGATTTGCCGTGTCCCCCTGCGGAGCTTGAGAGTCTCCTTGTCTTTGGGAGCTCGTGCTTTGCATGTTTTGTTTTCTTTATTTTAATCTATCCATCTCCTTCTCCATCTCATGCACATGTGTATAGACATGTACACATGTGTGCTTGTAATGTGGTATGGGGTGCAGGTTTTAGTTGTCATCCATTGTTTCTCAATTCATGTTAAGGTGATTCCATTCACCCATTCTGTTGCAAATTATGCTGTGTGTCTGAATGGGGTGAGGATGTGTGTTTTCTGTTGAATGGATAGTGTTTTGATGTAGGGGATCCATATTTTTAGCAGCTTTTTTGTGTGTGACTGTTTGTCATTGATTGAATTAAGTCTGGTTAGTATAAGCATGTCCCATAGCTTAAGTTTAAGTTGGCCTATTGTTGGTGCATTTAGGCTTAGCCAGGTTGTAGCAATTAAGTGTGTAGTTGCTAGTAGAACTATCTGTATGAATGGTGGGAGTTTTAGGTTCAGGCTCTCTCCGGGTGTGGGCAGGCCAAGCAAGGCCTGAGAAATGGTAATGAGTAGTTTAGTTTTGTATGTGGAGTTTAGATAGTTTTCTACTTTACACCAGAATTTTCTGATATTGGCACAGCTCTACCAGCAGTGGGTGAAGTTGGCTTATGTATAGTGGCACTTCAGGCCTGCATGAGTTGGGGTTGGTAGGATTTTGTTAAGTAGTATTGGGGCTTAGTATGTTTGGAGTACAATGTGTGATTGCATTTCTCTAAGGGGCATTGAGCAAGTGAGTTTTTCTGTACATTTTAGGGATTCGACTAGGTATTCAGGGTTTTCATCTAAGTTTGGAATCAATATTTGCCTTTTGGAGTTTAATTGTGCGATTGATTCTTCCAGGGTTTCTCCGGCTAGCAATAGGGTGATGGATCAGAGGCATAGTGTGGTGTTGGAGTTGTACAGGAAAGAGTCTAATGGGTTTTGTTTCCACATATGTGGAGACTATGTCATTAGGGAGTAAAGATAGTTCCTGGATTGGAGGTAGGCATAGAATGTTGTGTTTGGGAGTTTGTATTTTTCTGCTGGTTCTGCGAATGAATATATGTGTTTATTTGTGGGGTTTATAAGTTGTGCGATTTTGGTTTGACCTTTGTTTTGCCAAATTTTATATGCTGTTTGGGTGGTTCCTGGGGTGAAATTGTAATTGTTTCTTAGCAGTATGTGTTGGGAGATAGTAGGGTGTAGTTTCAAGATTGTTCTGGTTTTGTGCCATGCTTTTATGATGTTATAGATTGCTGGGTTTGCTTTGGTATGAGGTGGAGTTGTGTGAAGTTGATGTGTAGTAAGGCTAGGAGGCTATATCCTTCTGTGAATTGATGGTCTAGTTGTGATATGGTATATGTGTCTGTGTTTTGTATCCAGGTTTTTGCTATTCGGAGTAGAACTGCTAAGTTGATATGTAAGATATTAGGGAGGTTCCATCCTCCTGCAGTTTTGGAGGCTTGTAGTGTGCATATGTTAAGTCTATATTTTTTCTTTGGACCCCAGATAAAGTTTGTGAAGAGACTGTTGAGAGTAGATCTGTCCTTGTTTGTCAGGAGAAGTGGGAGCATAAGGAGTGGATAGATGATTTTAGGCATGTCTGATAGACTTTAAAGGAACAGTCCGGCCAAAAATAAAAAATTATACATTTGATTATTTATGCTAATTAACACCTTTTATTAAATATGATTTATTATATATTTTTAGAAAAAAGTTACAATTCTTACCTGTAAAAAAGTGCTATACAGCACTTCCGTGTTGCATGTCCCAGCTTCCGACACTGTCGGCGACTCTACATTACCCTAATCAGGAGATCCCTCTCAGGAGCACATTCCTCTCCAGCCGTGCTCCTACTGAAGCCCCACAATGGCACTTCCTAGAAGTCACATGAAGAGCATGCACGTCATCAGTGCGTCCTCCTGGGATAACGTGCACGCTCTCCATGTGAGTTCCAGGAAATAATGATGTGAGGCTTCAGTGGGAACGCTGCTGGAGGGGAATGTGCTCCTATTTGGGATCTCCAGATTAGGATGCTGTAGAGTCGCTGGTGGTGTCGGAGGCTGGGGAATGCAACACTGAAGTGCTATATAGCACTTCTTTACAGGTAAGACATTTTAACAAGAAATCATATTTAAGAAATCATATTTACTAAAATTTGTTAATTGGCATAAATAATCAATTTTTTTTTTTTTTAAATAACAGTAACACCAAAAACTGAAAATGCCTGAAATGCATTTATAGTTCACATATGTTCAACTTGTGCTTGCAAAAATTCTAAATTGTGCATAGAAAGTAAGATATTTAGCTATAAAAATCAGGCTTTAGGATAACTTCCTGTTATGTAAACCGCCATCACAAACTATTGGACTGTGTGAGTTCTGTTTAACAACATGTCTGCTCTCAGTAAAGATAAAAACAGAGAAAAAAAGCAATAAAATTCATGAATTTAACTTCAAACGTAACCTTTTCACAAGTATTGTGTTTGAATAGCTGCCATACCTATCGATATGGGAATTTTGAGTTTTCTGGTGTTGCTTGGTCATTTAGGAAGCACGTAATGCTTATAAAGTATGTTTCAGTACTGATGGAGTATGTGTCTTACAGTGGTAACTGATCACTTGTGTATCCTCAATAACTCTCATTCTCCTGCAATTACAAAGGCAATACGGTGCTACAGAAAGATCTCAACAGATTACTGCCTGTGCATTTGACGAATGGGACTCCAAGTCTGGGCATTTTCATCTCTTAACAGCACAATAGGTATCCTGGGCAAGATCATTATCAGTGGAACAAAGACTTAATATCACTGAAGCTGCTCAGACTGCCGGCAAAGCTATTTATTGAGCAAACAGCTTTGAGAGGCCGGCCATATTTTTTTTTTTTTCAGAGAAATCAGTAAATTGTGCTGAAAATTTGCAATTCCGAATAGAAAATAACTTGGATTTAGGTTTAAAGATATGTAACTGTAGTTTACAGTAGAAGCAGAAATAATCAATTAGTGGTGAAATCATGTGTCACAAAAGATGTTTTGGGAAATGTATCAAGTGGGGTTATTGCAATGGTAAAAATAGACACTAAAAACAGCTAACATTAAAACTGCGACAGGTCTTAAAATCGTTCCTATCTTCATACATCAGCTGCGCCTAGTCTTAAACACTGATTTTCACAAAAAAACAAAAAAAAAAATCAGGCGCAGCTGGTGCAAAGTGGACGCAAAGTGGACGCAAAGTGAATGATAAATTGCTAATAAATAGACGCAAAATGTTTTGCATCTATTTAATAGCAATTTGCAGCCAATTTTTTTCCGTTAACGCCACTTGATATACTGTATTTCCCCCATTATCTCTGGAAAGTGCTGGAAAATGTAATGTAAAAATAAGAATTGGAATAGATTTTTTATACATAACTGTATCACAATGTAAAAACTGCTTGTACTAAGCCTATAGGTGTAAACTGCAGTTTGGAGCAATTAAAGTGTTGCAGACTTGTCATGTTTTCATAGGTTGGTGCAAGAGTTTGATGTGTAGATTTATGTTTGATGCCTGCACATTCTGCATTGTGGTGTAAGGGTGGCAGTATGGGAGAGCTGAATGAGAGAAGGCGGGCAATTAGAATCTCTACTAAAAAAGAAGCTTTTATATAAGAACTGCAGCTACAAATCAGTCCCACTGTTCAAGTATTATTCTGGGTCCCTTTTTCCACTTGAAAAACCTCAGTGACCTCAGAGTATACACTGCATTTTTATATGAGTCCCTCTTTATAGGAAATTTTGGAATGTATGTATGGGGGGGATTGGCATATACCGTAAGACAGTGATGCCCAACCTATGGCTCCTGGGCCATATCCGGCCTGTGATACAGAGCTATCCGCCTCCAGTCCAAATTCTGAATTGTTTCGTATAGGTGTGAATTCGCCAGCTAAAGACAGTTGCAATAGACTGCTACTGTCGCAGTCGCTTCGTTATAATGAGAATACTGTCACGACTTTACTATGGAAATATTGTTGCAGCCGCAACTTTAAAAATTTTTGCTGCTTTTCTTTACTGTCGCGATTTTGAAGTGGTCCGTGACACGCGTGTCACAAATTTATATGGCCTCTAGGCAGAGAAAGGCTGGGCATTACTGCTGTGAGGGAAGGTCCGTTGAGCTCTACCCCTTCAATGTATCCTGATTGCCTGATGGAGTAGGGTTAGATGTTACACATTTGAAAGAGATGGGGATACGATGATGATGATACGATGACCACCCTCAGGAGTATGAGTGACAATGTCCCTTAGTCCAGAGTCACACTAGCTGTTTAGTAGCTGAGCTGTTTTTATTTACATTTGTTATTGTGATGCAAAACAAATTAGGGTAACATTTACTGTACTAATGTCAAAATTGATTATTTTGACTTTTTTGGCTGTTTTTCACCCAAAAATTGGGGGAAATGCAAGCGAAATGGTCAAATGTTTTTGATCTTTTCGCCCAGTTTTTGCCCCATTTTGGCCATTTTCTCCTGGTTTTCAGCAATTTTTGGGTGAAAACAGGGGTAAAGAGGTCGATACTTTTTCAGCTGAAAAATGAGCAAATAGGTTGAAAAAAATACTGGGTTGCAACTGTAAGCTGTAGCAGGGAGTACATTCAGGGGGTTATTGACTAAAGTGAGTATTCGGCTGTTGAATTCTCAAACAGTGGATTCCTAGAGCAAATCCATGATTGAGACAATTTTCACATTGCAAAATCGAGAGCGGGACCATTTTTAACAATATTTCCATAGTAAAGTTGCGACTGCGACAATATTCTCATTATAAAACGTAACTGCGACGGTAGCAGTCTATTATATCTTTAGCTGGCGAATTCACACCTTTACGTAACAATTAGCTCTAGCCAATAACCCCCTGTAACTCCCTGCCTCACTGTTTGTTATTCTATATTTTGACCTTACTGTACAGGGCTGCAGAATATGACAAGCTTTAGAAATAACTTTATAAATAGAGCTTAATAATAGCAAATTGTAAAGAATACAATGATACAATACTGTCTGGCAAGTATAATAGAACTTTCTAAAAAGCTAAATATACATATGTTAAAGGGGTACTATACTGCTGATATAACTGAACACATACATATAAAACTCCTTTATACTAAGCCAATTGATGACACAAATTGTTAAAAAAATGTTTAGGGAAGAAATAATATTTGCCGTTTGTTTTCCTTAATTAGTTTTCCTGAGAGCTGATATTTTCCTCCCCCCGCTCCCCTCCTCTTTCTGTTCTGCAAGTCAGGCAACATGAGAAGAAAAGCTGCCTGACTGCTGTTGGGTAAGCAGTGTGCTGATCTTTTGGTCGCTGGGGAGAAATTCTACTCACTTAGATATAGTACTGCATATGTAAAGATGTAATTTAACTTAAGTTCCCCTTTTATTTTTATCATTTAAAGAGAAATGAAATAAATGCTTTTCAAAAGATACCTACAGTGAGTGCTATTTTAGGCAAGTTACAGATATATATATACACAAGTGCTATTTTTTCTCTTAATTTCTTAGTGATTCAGCTTTTTAAAAGCAATATTTGCTTGCTTCTCTGTATAGCCTGACATTATCATTGGCAGTGTATTGTATGTTCTACATGTACATCTCTTTATTAATATACAGCATTGCCCCATCATTCACTTTATCAAACTGTAGGACAGTGGGGCTGACTGATTAAAGGGTGAATTCACCTGTTGAATTCACCCAACTACAATTCTATTGCATCTCCAATATAGGGGGTTATTCACTAAGGTGTGAATTAGACTGTCGAATTCGCAAACAGTGGATTCCCATAGCAAATCCACAACAATTTCCCCATTGTAAGGACGTGACAATTTTTTTAAAGTTAACATTGCAACAAATTTCCCATAATAAAGTTGCGACTGCGACAATATTCTCATTATAAAGAAGCGACTGCAACAGTAGCAGCCTAATGTGACTGTCTTTATCACCTATACGCAACAATTTGGACTTTAGGGAATAACCCCCATAGTCGCAAAATCAATTTTCATTATTGTCTACGTGGCAAATATACTTGTCAAACAATCAGACAGTGAGGATCACTAACGGATGCGTTTTGTAGCGTAGTCAGTCGAATAGAAGTTGAACATGTAGCCCTGCCATCAACACCCCCCCCCTCCCCAATTCGCCACTCTGATGTGGGGAAGTCAAATGGGTGAATTTGGAGCTGTACACTTAGTCACATTCACTCCTTTGACACACTCCTCTGCTTAGTCAATAGTAGAAGTACCTGTGCACATGCAGTGATGTGACATTCTCCATAAAATCATGACTATAGTAGTCGCCGGAATTGGTTGCATATTTGCCACATCACAGACTTTGATTAGTAAGCGAATATATGGGGAAGTGACGAATAGATGTGAAATAAGAGCTTTATGTGACTATTCAGCCTTTAGTTAATAAGGCGCAGTGTGACTGGTATAAATACATCTGTAATCATCAGACTGTCACTAATCACATATTGTATCATTAGATAATTTGCAGTGCAGTCAGTGCAGAGATAAGCACAGAAAAAAGCGCTTGGAATTTTTTTGCTTTCTATGTAGTTTCCCATCAGTGCTAACTAAACTGCATTTTATAATTGATACAAAATGAATATCTGTTTTGGCCAAAGGATAAACATCTTACGGTGGAGATTTAAAAAGAAATTGTAACCACTGGTGTTTGAAAATTGATATTAGTAACAATATTATATGACCTCATTTCATGTGTTATGAATTCATTTTATACAATGGATTTCAATGCTTTAACATCTCTTTGTTAATAGGTTGAGAGTTAATCTGTTTATAAGAACATTTTCCACCAGTTTCCACCTTAAATAGATATTTAGCACAGATGTGTGGTTACCGCGCAGATCACAGCTGCTCGCACCTCAGCAGAGAAATTAATTTTCCTGAAAGGGGATATGCCACATGTGCCTGCATATGCTAATTCTGAAATATTGCCCAGTGGTGATCTTGATAAGTCCTGTGAGTCACACTGTGAATAATATGAAAATAAAAATATGAAATGCTCCATTAAATTTGCACAGAAAGTCTGTTAAAAATAACATTATACCCACAAACACCCCATCCCACCTTGTCAAATGTGTCTTTTTTAAGAGGAATTCTGACGACCTTCAACATTGCTGCTCAGATCGCTGGTCCAAGCCGCCCATCATTTTTGCAAAACAACCTAATAAATATGAAATGAACTGGATGAATAAGGCAGATTTACTGCATTCTAAGCAAGGATTTATTAAAAAAAAAAAATGTTGACAAAACAATAGAAATTCATGTAGGGCAACAACAAAGTCCTTGACCCGTCAATATTACTTTCATTGGATACACTGAAACAAAGCCGTTGTGATGTAAATGTGGCTATTATGGTTATATAGTAAATACTTAGGCGAAACAAAAGACTGCAATTTATGGTTCCAGTTTATGTACTTGTATACATAAATGGTTAGCTATAGACTAAACTGTACATTTTGTGCACATTTAAATAAAGCAGATCAAAATATTACATAGAGGTAGATGTATGTATTTGCTATAACCTTGAAATATCTTTTTAAATACTGTATACATTTGCATTAATATCCCCTCTTTTTTTTTTTTTTTCAATAATTTTTAGCTTTCAGTACCGTGGAACTAAAGCAGTACTTAGCAATATAGTTGTTTATTATATAGTTAAATAACCTGAAAAGTGAATATTATGGTATGTTATTACTGCTTACGTTCTGACAGGGAATTTCAAATGGATATCAAACTGTAGGATTAGGTGGGTCGATAACAAAAACATGGAAGAATGTAACGAAGATGACTACAGGCACTCAAGTTCCTGCTGACTGGCTAAAACTGACTATATATATATATATATATATATATATATATAATTATTACACTACACTCCATCCAATCTTCTAACAAATATATTGGTGAAAATAGGAAAAAATGTATATGTGACTTAATTAAATATGTACTACAAAGTACCCAAAATCCTCCACCCACACATAAAAAAAAAACTAGATTTCTCCAAACTAGCGACACCTAGAAGCAGAAAAACTTTTCCCTGTATTTACTATAATATACAAAAGCACATATAGAGCACAAGAATTATCACCTGCAGACAATATAATTATCATATCATGTAGCAGCCTTTTATACTACAATCTCTTGTAACAGCTCAATTCACAAAAATACACTACTAGCGCTACTTCTATGTATATATTTTATTTTGCCCTTAGTTGTTTATGTTTCTTATATGTATTTATTGACCAATCTTTCAACCCGTTGTTATTAGCTCTTTTTACCCCCTCTATCTGTGTATGTAAGACTTCCTCCCAGTTAGATTGTAAGCTCTATGGGGTAGGGACTTCCAACCTCTTGTGTCAATTAGATCCTCAAAAATTCAGAGTAGGTTAGAGATCTCTTCATCACTTTGATTGCATTGTGGGTCCAATTTTGCATTAATTTTTTTTTCTGCATGAAATATCCTTATTTGCTTAGGACTGTGTTTTTTTAGATAGATACAGATAGATAGATATATAGATATAGATAGATACAGATAGATAGATAGATAGATACAGATAGATAGATAGATAGATAGATAGATAGATAGATAGATAGATAGATACAGATAGATAGATAGATAGATGCAGAGAGATATATAGATAGACAGATAGATATAGATAGATAGATAGATAGATAGATAGATACAGATAGATAGATAGATAGATAGATAGATACAGATAGATAGATAGATAGATAGATAGATAGATAGATAGATAGATAGATAGATAGATACAGATAGACAGATAGATACAGATAGATAGATAGATAGACAGATAGATACAGATAGACAGATAGATACAGATAGATAGACAGACAGATAGATAGATAGATACAGTTAGATACAGTTAGATACAGATAGATAGATAGATAC